>CAUOFW020005702.1:0-166094 GCA_963454935.2 Ilex paraguariensis | reverse complement strand
AAATTAGACTTGTAATTAAATTTTGGCATGTAATGTATAAAAAGAATTGTAATAGAGTCTATATGGACCGTTTTAATATAGTTTTGCATGTTTATATGAGTATGGATAATTGAACCCGGTGTGGCCAATGTTTACTTATAAATGGACCCGGTGTGGTCATTGTTGAATATTGGACCTCGGATGGGTTTTGTTATTATATAATGCACAGGTTGTGTTTTGAGTAGAGTTCCCCTTACAAAGGAGACTCTGCCCAAATTTTTAATAAAGGATGGACCCGGGTAAATGGGGCACAACGTTGAGATATCGAGTTACTCGCTATCCACGGGCATTTTGCGGGTTGATAGATAATTAACGGATCCCCGGATTTTGGGGTGTCACAAAAGTGGTATAGATATTGAACTAAAGTCTCTTATAAACCTTCTACAAAAACCAGCATGACCCAAAAATGATCTACCATCCTTAATGGTCTTTGGGGTGGGAAAATTAAAAATTAATTCAATTTTGGCTCTATCAACTTGGATTCCCTCAGAAGAGACAACATGGTCAAGAAAAACTCCCTTTTCGAACCATGAAGTCACACTTCTCCCAATTTAGCACAAGGTTCTTTTCTTCACACCTGATCAAAACTTTTTCAAGATTAGAAAGACAGTCATCATAGAAATCACCAAAAATAGTAAAATCATTCATAAAGACTTCAAGAAAATGCTTAATCGTGTCATTAAAAATACTAAGCATACACCTTTGAAAGGTCATAGGTGCATTGCAAAGTCCAAGAGACATCATTCAATATGCAAAGATGCCAAAAGGACAAGTAAAAGTGATTTTCTCTTAGTCTTCTAAGGATATCTCAATTTGGTTGTATTCCGAATAACCATTCAAAAAATAATAAAATAGATATGATGCTACCCTATCTAAAGTTTGATCCATAAAAGGCAAAGGGAAGTGATCATTTCTTGTCATAGAATTCAATTTCTTGTAGTTAATGCACATTTTCAACCAATTATTATCCTAGTTGGCACAAGCTCATTATTGTCATTGGCAAATATAGTTACACTTGATTTTTTAGAGACTACTTGTGTGGGACTCACCCATTTGTTATTGGCCATAGGGTAGATGATTCCTACTTCCAATAATTTCAATGCTTCATTCCTAATCACTCTCTTCATGTTAGGGTTGAGTCATCTTTACATCTCCCTAAATGTTTTGGCATTATCCTCTAAGTAAATCTTGTGTGCGCAAACTAACGGATTGATACCCTTGATGTACACAAGAGTCCACCCAATAGCACCCTTGTGCTATCCAAGAATTTGTAGTAACATACCTTCTTGGGCTAAACTTAGAAGTGAAGAAATTATTATCGAAAAAGTCTTATCCTCTCCTAAAAATGCATATTTTACATCAATAGGTAAAGACTTCAATTCTAGTTTGGGGGCCTTGGCACTTGACAAAATAGGTGGAGTGATTCTTGGAGAAAGTTCCTTAAACTTTTGTTTCCAATCTTTGACTTCAAGAACCTGTGAAGAATTTAAGATATAAGTTAGTGCAATAATTTTAGAATTTTCTTCACCTAAATCTAAAGCAGATGAGCATTCTAGCAAACATGCTTCAAGTGGATCTCAACAAGAAGAGTCATAGAATCTGTTAGGAATAATGGACTCAATCATGTTCACCTTATGTAAGTCATCATCAACCTCATCCGGTTATTTGCACACATTAAAAATATTCAATTCTAATATCATATTGCTGAAAAACAATTTCATTACACAATTCCTACAATTAATAACGCATTAGAAGTAGCTAAGAATGGTCAGTGAAAAGAATTTGAGCACTGGCATTCAACACAAGGTACATATCCAAGATAATAAAGTCCACAGGAAAGTAAAAATTATCTACTTGGACTGGCACATCCTCCACCATTCCTTGCGGTATCTTCACAAAACGGTTAGAAAGTTAAAGTGTCATTGAAGTAAGTTTCAACTCACCTAGACCTAACTGCTCATACACTGAATAAGGAAGCAAATTCACACTGGCACCCAAATGAAGTAAAGCTTGTTCAATTCTATATTTCCCAATCACACAAGAAATTGTGGGGGCAACTAGGATCCTTATACTTTGGTGGGATCCTATGTTGAATGATAGAAGATACTTGCTTAGTCAAAAATACATTCTTTTACACATTTAATCTATGTTTGATAGTACACAAATCTTTCAAAAAATTTGCATAAGAAGGTGTCTGCTTAATTGTATCTAACAGAGGGATGTTAATTTTGACTTGCTTAAAGATCTCTAAAATCTCGTTATTCAAATTTGGCTTGGAAGAAATAAGTAATCTCTGTGAAAAAGGTGCAAGAATCGGGTACCTTATAGCTCTATAATCTCGAGCTGGTCAAGTTTGTCAACCCCTCCATAGGTTTTGAAAATTCCTCAGGCTTTTGGGCCTTTGTTGGAATTGTTTTATCGATGACCTTTCCACTACGGAGTGTGGTGATAAACATTACTTGCTTGTGTGCAGTGTCAGATGAACTACGATCACTCAATTAAACTGACCCTGTGGATTTGGCTATGGTTGTGTTGGAAACTTACATTTTTCTTAATGGCACAAAGTAGTGGTCAATTTAGTGAGAGTGCTTCTAATGTCATTAATAGCTTGAGTGGTTTGATTGTTAAAATTTGTCTAACTTTGCATGAATTGTGAAAATACCTTTTCAAAATTCCTCTTTGGGGTGGGGTGTAAGGAACAATATTAGAGGAACCCTGTTGAGGTGGTAGTGACGCATGATTCTCATTCTTCCAACTTAGATTGGGATTATTTTTGCTACCCGGATTACAGTTATTGGAGTACTAGTTATCATAAGGCTTTGAAAAGTTATTTGTGGCATTTGCATGATCATGTAGGACTTCTTTCAAAGTAGGAATTGTGGGACACTCCTTTTTATGATGTCCGTAATCTCGCAAAATACTACAAATTTCCTCTTAAGGGACAACTTGTATCTCATTAACCTTCCTATACTCCATGGCGTCAACCTTTCTTGACAGTGTAGCAATCCTAGCCACTAGGCCATCTTCTTCCCTCAACTAATATTTGCCACTGTCCGATGGGGCACTTGCAGTTCTATTTTTGGAAGGGTCTTGGAATGTGGTATCTCAAGACTGTGCATTCTCGGCTAAACAATCCAAAAAATTAAAGGCCTCATCAGGTTCCTTATTTATAAAATCACCATTAGACAACATCTCAACAAATTAGCACATTTGGGGAGATAACCTTCATAGAAAAAGCTTAAAATATGCAAGAAAGTCTTTAAACCTATCCCAACTTTGATAAAAATTTTCGGACTCTTTTTGTGAAAAATTCATGATTTGATGTTTGAAAGAGTTTGTGCAGTGTGTGAGAATTTTTTTTTCAAAAATTCCTTCTGCATCTCTTGCCAAGTGTATATGGATTTAGGTATAAGAGAATGAAACCAAGTCTTGGCTTGTAATTGTTTGATTCTTTGGAATAAAATCTCTCTTAAAAAAAAAGTCTTAGCCTTTTTTTTTTCCAGTGAGAATGGGAAAAGCTTTAACCTAACTATACTTTCTGTCACAGTCTAGTCATGGTGGCACATACCTCCTCAAAATCTCGAATACGCATATAAGGATTTTCAGAGTCCATGCCATAAAATGTTGAAAGTAATCTAATCATGCCATGTTTGAAAATAAAATTTGTAGCCTGCAAAAAAAAAAATATGATGCATGAAGGTGCAGTGTGTCGTGCAGGATACAAATATTCATACAAAGTTCGACCTTGATTAACATGCATATTATCAACATCATTCTCATCCCGATTACTTACTCAATCATCAGGATCCTATAAAATAGAAAAATTATTTCTCCCATTGTTAGGAGGCAACACTTATACATCAATGAATTTTGAATTTACCAACGACTAAGACAACATCATAAGTCTAAAATTCTTATCAGATTCAACCAAACATCTACAGTTATCATTGATTAGCCTCAAATAGTGTGTTATTTTGGGATTAATTAGTGGCTATTTACATTGGGCAAGGCATTAACTATATTGATTTAGCTAAGTTTGGATTTGATCTTTCTTTTGGAGTGTTTGTCTTATTTTGCAAGTAAATAAGGTGAATTGAAGATTAACAGAAAAACATACAAGGAGAAGAGAAGGATCAAAACACAAAACTGTAGGGGCATTCTAGAACCCACGTCTGGATAGAAGAAGAGTTGCTTCTGGACGAATATTCCAGAACTGGCCAAGAAAGACACAAGGATTCCTAAGTCTATAGAGGGAAGTATTGTCAATTGCGCCCGAACGAAACATCATCTATGTCTGGACGCGTGTTTCTTAAAGAGCAAGATCGCCATATGCGTCCGAACACGAGTTTGTAAACTGCCCAGGCCTCTGTGCTTTGTATTGTGACCTAGTTTTGTTGCTCCATTACTTATAAATAGGGAGATAGTTTTTCAATGGAGAGACTTTTGGCCTTCTAGTTTTCTTCTTTACTTTTTATTTTATTTCAATTATGTCTAGCTAAAAAACCAACTAAGGTTAGGGGAGAAGCTTTCAATGAAATAAGGTATTATTTTTTATCCAATGTTTTAATTGCTTGATTTATTCTGTTGATTTAATTCTTGCCTTCTAGTAAAGTTTTTGCTTTATAAAATTTCATGATACGATGTGTCATGTACATCGAATGCTTGAGATTTCCTACGAGTCAAATAATTGGTTATTCTATACTTGAGTTAATTACAAGAATTTTCATAACATAATTGATTTATTATTCGCAATAAATCTAGGGTTTACCTGGTGGAGAGCTTGATTCATCGTAGACTTTAAGCACAATGAATGTTTGTAATCTGCAGATGAATTCCTAGACTTGTTCGTATAATCTATTGGATAACTATTTTTTTTTATATTATCGTTGCTAAATATTCTGGTTGGGATCACTCTTTAGCTTATTCCCATTGAGTTCAAAAACTGGGTTATAAATAATTATCGTGTGATTTGAAAAGGTATCTCCGATGCTTTAGTATTTCAATTATTGTTTTAAATAATCAATCTCTATTCTTTTGAACAACCAATTTCCACTCAAACAATTTTTTTTTTGTTTCTTGTTTTCACAATTCCCTAAGAATTCGATCTTGGACTTATGAACATATATTACTTTGTGATAACCTACACTTAGGTGACACATTACTAAAGTTGTAACAAGTTTTTCGCGCTGTTATCGGGGAACTGTTGAAAGACAAGGAGCACACTGCCACTTTTACTAAAGTTTCTTGGTTTACGATTCATCAAAGATCTGATAACTTCATTCCACTTTTATTTTTCTGTAATTTATTATTTTAATTTTTGATTTTGTTTCTACCCCTTTCTTTAATTATTTTATGAGCTCTTCGCATCGTGTTTCAAGTGGACGTTTGATTAGGGAGGATTTAGACGAACTGTTTGGTAATGTATTTCACTCCCTTGAATCATCTCACACACATCACATGATGGCTGCGAAGTTCAGTTTGGTCAAGCAAGCGATGAAAGCATTGAAGATTTGTCGTGTTCTTTGAATGGGACAATATTTTCAAATGATAGTGAATTTTTGGGCAGATTTGNAATATGCAAGAAAGTCTTTAAACCTATCCCAACTTTGATAAAAATTTTCGGACTCTTTTTGTGAAAAATTCATGATTTGATGTTTGAAAGAGTTTGTGCAGTGTGTGAGAATTTTTTTTTCAAAAATTCCTTCTGCATCTCTTGCCAAGTGTATATGGATTTAGGTATAAGAGAATGAAACCAAGTCTTAGCTTGTAATTGTTTGATTCTTTGGAATAAAATCTCTCTTAAAAAAAAAGTCTTAGCCTTTTTTTTTCCAGTGAGAATGGGAAAAGCTTTAACCTAACTATACTTTCTGTCACAGTCTAGTCATGGTGGCACATACCTCCTCAAAATCTCGAATACGCATATAAGGATTTTCAGAGTCCATGCCATAAAATGTTGAAAGTAATCTAATCATGCCATGTTTGAAAATAAAATTTGTAGCCTGCAAAAAAAAAAAAAATGATGCATGAAGGTGCAGTGTGTCGTGTAGGATACAAATATTCATACAAAGTTCGACCTTGATTAACATGCATATTATCAACATCATTCTCATCCCGATTACTTACTCAATCATCAGGATCCTATAAAATAGAAAAATTATTTCTCCCATTGTTAGGAGGCAACACTTATACATCAATGAATTTTGAATTTACCAACGACTAAGACAACATCATAAGTCTAAAATTCTTATCAGATTCAACCAAACATCTACAGTTATCATTGATTAGCCTCAAATAGTGTGTTATTTTGGGATTAATTAGTGGCTATTTACATTGGGCAAGGCATTAACTATATTGATTTAGCTAAGTTTGGATTTGATCTTTCTTTTGGAGTGTTTGTCTTATTTTGCAAGTAAATAAGGTGAATTGAAGATTAACAGAAAAACATACAAGGAGAAGAGAAGGATCAAAACACAAAACTGTAGGGGCATTCTAGAACCCACGTCTGGATAGAAGAAGAGTTGCTTCTGGACGAATATTCCAGAACTGGCCAAGAAAGACACAAGGATTCCTAAGTCTATAGAGGGAAGTATTGTCAATTGCGCCCGAACGAAACATCATCTATGTCTGGACACGTGTTTCTTAAAGAGCCAAGATCGCCATATGCGTCCGAACACGAGTTTGTAAACTGCCCAGGCCTCTGTGCTTTGTATTGTGACCTAGTTTTGTTGCTCCATTACTTATAAATAGGGAGATAGTTTTTCAATGGAGAGACTTTTGGCCTTCTAGTTTTCTTCTTTACTTTTTATTTTATTTCAATTATGTCTAGCTAAAAAACCAACTAAGGTTAGGGGAGAAGCTTTCAATGAAATAAGGTATTATTTTTTATCCAATGTTTTAATTGCTTGATTTATTCTGTTGATTTAATTCTTGCCTTCTAGTAAAGTTTTTGCTTTATAAAATTTCATGATACGATGTGTCATGTACATCGAATGCTTGAGATTTCCTACGAGTCAAATAATTGGTTATTCTATACTTGAGTTAATTACTAGAATTTTCATAACATAATTGATTTATTATTCGCAATAAATCTAGGGTTTACCTGGTGGAGAGCTTGATTCATCGTAGACTTTAAGCACAATGAATGTTTGTAATCTGCAGATGAATTCCTAGACTTGTTCGTATAATCTATTGGATAACTATTTTTTTTTATATTATCGTTGCTAAATATTCTGGTTGGGATCACTCTTTAGCTTATTCCCATTGAGTTCAAAAACTGGGTTATAAATAATTATCGTGTGATTTGAAAAGGTATCTCCGATGCTTTAGTATTTCAATTATTGTTTTAAATAATCAATCTCTATTCTTTTGAACAACCAATTTCCACTCAAACAATTTTTTTTTTGTTTCTTGTTTTCACAATTCCCTAAGAATTCGATCTTGGACTTATGAACATATATTACTTTGTGATAACCTACACTTAGGTGACACATTACTAAAGTTGTAACAAGTTTTTCGCGCTGTTATCGGGGAACTGTTGAAAGACAAGGAGCACACTGCCACTTTTACTAAAGTTTCTTGGTTTACGATTCATCAAAGATCTGATAACTTCATTCCACTTTTATTTTTCTGTAATTTATTATTTTAATTTTTGATTTTGTTTCTACCCCTTTCTTTAATCATTTTATGAGCTCTTCGCATCATGTTTCAAGTGGACGTTTGATTAGGGAGGATTTAGACGAACTGTTTGGTAATTTATTTCACTCCCCTGAATCATCTCACACACATCACATGATGGCTGCGGAGTTCAGTTTGGTCAAGCAAGCGATGAAAGCATTGAAGATTTGTTGTGTTCTTTGAATGGGACAATATTTTCAAATGATAGTGAATTTTTGGGCAGATTTGGTACTATAGTGAAGAGATCACACCAATATGATTAATGAAAGAATTATATTAGTAATGTGGGGACCGAAATTTACGGGTGACGCAGTTGATTTTCGAGACAAGCTATGTAAGTATGTGATTGAGCTCAATTTTGATTTTGTTTATGTTAAGAATAAGAAGACAAGGATAACTGCAGAGTGTATGAAGAATAGAACTGATGGCGACAATTGGCTTGTTCATGCTTCAGTGTGCTAGATGAATGGTTTTTTCTATATTAAAAAAATTAAAAAATGTTCATTCATGTAGAGGTGTTTATCATGAACGGAAGGGTGCAATGATGTGGTCTAGTATTGTCTCAAACCATTGATTAAGCTGTTTGAAGTGGTTAAGGATTTCAAGAAATACTATGGTCTGGATATTTCTTACTATNACGCATATAAGGATTTTCAGAGTCCATGCCATAAAATGTTGAAAGTAATCTAATCATGCCATGTTTGAAAATAAAATTTGTAGCCTGCAAAAAAAAAAATATGATGCATGAAGGTGCAGTGTGTCGTGCAGGATACAAATATTCATACAAAGTTCGACCTTGATTAACATGCATATTATCAACATCATTCTCATCCCGATTACTTACTCAATCATCAGGATCCTATAAAATAGAAAAATTATTTCTCCCATTGTTAGGAGGCAACACTTATACATCAATGAATTTTGAATTTACCAACGACTAAGACAACATCATAAGTCTAAAATTCTTATCAGATTCAACCAAACATCTACAGTTATCATTGATTAGCCTCAAATAGTGTGTTATTTTGGGATTAATTAGTGGCTATTTACATTGGGCAAGGCATTAACTATATTGATTTAGCTAAGTTTGGATTTGATCTTTCTTTTGGAGTGTTTGTCTTATTTTGCAGGTAAATAGGGTGAATTGAAGATTAACAGAAAAACATACTAGGAGAAGAGAAGGATCAAAACACAAAACTGTAGGGGCATTCTAGAACCCACGTCTGGATAGAAGAAGAGTTGCTTCTGGACGAATATTCCAGAACTGGCCAAGAAAGACACAAGGATTCCTAAGTCTATAGAGGGAAGTATTGTCAATTGCGCCCGAACGAAACATCATCTATGTCTGGACACGTGTTTCTTAAAGAGCCAAGATCGCCATATGCGTCCGAACACGAGTTTGTAAACTGCCCAGGCCTCTGTGCTTTGTATTGTGACCTAGTTTTGTTGCTCCATTACTTATAAATAGGGAGATAGTTTTTCAATGGAGAGACTTTTGGCCTTCTAGTTTTCTTCTTTACTTTTTATTTTATTTCAATTATGTCTAGCTAAAAAACCAACTAAGGTTAGGGGAGAAGCTTTCAATGAAATAAGGTATTATTTTTTATCCAATGTTTTAATTGCTTGATTTATTCTGTTGATTTAATTCTTGCCTTCTAGTAAAGTTTTTGCTTTATAAAATTTCATGATACGATGTGTCATGTACATCGAATGCTTGAGATTTCCTACGAGTCAAATAATTGGTTATTCTATACTTGAGTTAATTACTAGAATTTTCATAACATAATTGATTTATTATTCGCAATAAATCTAGGGTTTACCTGGTGGAGAGCTTGATTCATCGTAGACTTTAAGCACAATGAATGTTTGTAATCTGCAGATGAATTCCTAGACTTGTTCGTATAATCTATTGGATAACTATTTTTTTTTATATTATCGTTGCTAAATATTCTGGTTGGGATCACTCTTTAGCTTATTCCCATTGAGTTCAAAAACTGGGTTATAAATAATTATCGTGTGATTTGAAAAGGTATCTCCGATGCTTTAGTATTTCAATTATTGTTTTAAATAATCAATCTCTATTCTTTTGAACAACCAATTTCCACTCAAACAATTTTTTTTTTGTTTCTTGTTTTCACAATTCCCTAAGAATTCGATCTTGGACTTATGAACATATATTACTTTGTGATAACCTACACTTAGGTGACACATTACTAAAGTTGTAACAAGTTTTTCGCGCTGTTATCGGGGAACTGTTGAAAGACAAGGAGCACACTGCCACTTTTACTAAAGTTTCTTGGTTTACGATTCATCAAAGATCTGATAACTTCATTCCACTTTTATTTTTCTGTAATTTATTATTTTAATTTTTGATTTTGTTTCTACCCCTTTCTTTAATCATTTTATGAGCTCTTCGCATCATGTTTCAAGTGGACGTTTGATTAGGGAGGATTTAGACGAACTGTTTGGTAATTTATTTCACTCCCCTGAATCATCTCACACACATCACATGATGGCTGCGGAGTTCAGTTTGGTCAAGCAAGCGATGAAAGCATTGAAGATTTGTTGTGTTCTTTGAATGGGACAATATTTTCAAATGATAGTGAATTTTTGGGCAGATTTGGTACTATAGTGAAGAGATCACACCAATATGATTAATGAAAGAATTATATTAGTAATGTGGGGACCGAAATTTACGGGTGACGCAGTTGATTTTCGAGACAAGCTATGTAAGTATGTGATTGAGCTCAATTTTGATTTTGTTTATGTTAAGAATAAGAAGACAAGGATAACTGCAGAGTGTATGAAGAATAGAACTGATGGCTACAATTGACTTGTTCATGCTTCAGTGTGCTAGATGAATGGTTTTTTCTATATTAAAAAAATTAAAAAATGTTCATTCATGTAGAGGTGTTTATCATGAACGGAAGGGTGCAATGATGTGGTCTAGTATTGTCTCAAACCATTGATTAAGTTGTTTGAAGTGGTTAAGGATTTCAAGAAATACTATGGTCTGGATATTTCTTACTATAATGCTTGGTATGGAAAGGAGATGGCAAAGAGTCAGCTCCACGATGATGAATCACTATCGTACAATCAGCTGAGTTGGTATGTGGATTCTGTAATTAATTAACTCTAATTAATGCATAACTTAATTAAGTTAATAGGTAAATTGTGTTAGTTAAACAAAATTAAACTAGTTAAAATAAGTCAAATTAGGGTTAGTGTGTGAATTAGAGATAATGCATTAATTATTGTTCTTTTAAGGGTTTTGTGCGTCAAAACTACACACTACTGAGGAGACAATTGTGGTAAAGCTACACACTACTGGGGAGCCAATTGTGACAAAGCTGCACACTACTGGGAGCCAATTGTGACAAAGCTACAAACTACTGGGTGCCAATTGTCAAAATTACAAACTGTAGGATACAAATTATCAAAGCTCAAAACAAAAGGATATCAAAGTGTAATTCAAAGACGTCAAACAAGACTTTCATCCTCCCTTGTTGCCTATAAATACCACCCCTTAGGACTNAGGTAAATAGGGTGAATTGAAGATTAACAGAAAAACATACTAGGAGAAGAGAAGGATCAAAACACAAAACTGTAGGGGCATTCTAGAACCCACGTCTGGATAGAAGAAGAGNCTATCTTTTGGTAGTGAAAAACCCTTCAAAAGTGTTATTGCTTTCTTTAAGTCTTGCTTTCTTTTAGTGTATTATTGCTTTCTTTTAGTTTATTATTGTTTTCTTTTAATTTATTTTTTTCTTTAAGTATTGCTTTCTTTTAATTTATTGCTTCTTTTACTTTAAGCATTGCTTTATTTTATTTCCATTGTTTGAGATTCCTTCTTCTCTTAGAGTAGTGAAATTCTTCCACTTTTCTAGAGCTTACCAAAGCCGTGAAGGATGGAACGTGATTCACTCATTTTTTGTCGAAAATCGGCTCCTTGTGTATTATGTTTTACCTTTTAATTCCTCTACTTGGAGGGATGAGCATTACTCACTTTTTTAGCTTTACCAAAGCCATGAAGAGTGATTAGTTTCTCATCCAATCTTTAGTAAGAGGTGATGGACATGTATAATTATTCAGAAGTTATATTTGTCCATTTCGTTTATGCTTAGCTTCAGTCTTCATTTCTTCATAATGTCTTCTCATTACATTGTTGTCTTTACCTTAAGCATGAGTAGCGAAGTCTTTAAGTTGTCTAATCCAAGAGAGACCTCCTCTTGGGTATGCCATTTCAACTCATCTTCTTTTCTCTCGTCGTTATATGATGGTCTAGTTTGATTGGGTTGAGTGAGGACATGGTGTAAGTCTATGATATCCCGTAGATTTGTCACGGGTTATGCTTGGACCCTCACTTCCATCTCATCCCTCGTTTCCCACGAATCAATCGTTCAGCTATACACCATTGGAGGAAGGTTCTAAGTTGACTTGACAATCCCATTGGAGTGAACCCTTCGGATTAGCCAACACCTGTNATCTATACACCATTGGAGGAAGTTTCTAAGTTGACTTGACAATCCCATTGGAGTGAACCCTTCGGATTAGCCAACACTTGTTTCCCATTTAAATTTCATCACAATCACAAACCAATCTTCAACCAACAAAAGATTTTTCACTTTGTTTTTACAAAAAAAATCACCTTCATAATGATACACCTTCTTCCTTGAGGAGACGACCTTGGAATATGATTCCAAGTAAAACACGACAAGCAAAAGTCTCTTTGCGCTTGGGGAGCATTTTAGTTCACGCACACACACACACATTTGACATTTCATTCATCCACCATTCCGTTGCCCTTTTTTTGACATCATTCCAAGGGAGAGTGACACTCCCCTTCACACACACCATACATACATTGAGGGATAATGTCTGGAGATTAGGATATTACAACCAAATCGACCAAGCATTTTTGGCGCCGTTGCCGGGGAAGGCAAAGTGTCAAATCGAGAAGGTGATTTTTGGACAACGGAGATAAGTCCCGTGATCTTCATTATGGGCTGAGGTACGTTGTTCTGTGTACATATTCTTATTTGTGTCTAATTTCATTTGTAGATAGTTTGTTGCATGTGGGGACAAGACGAACAAAACCGATTGATTAGACAACCCTTAGGCCCCAACATGAATATTGACCAAGACCCACCTGAGGATGTGGATGATAATTTTGATAATGTTGGTGCCAATCCAAACATTCAAAGGGGTGGGGGAGGACAAGAACCTAGGATGCCCAATCCATGAATGCAATTCCTTCCTCTCGTGAATGAAGGAAACAACATCCATATTGAGCCCCCGGTGAGGTCAATGAGGGATTTCCTTCAACCCACACGAAGCACTACACCCTCTTTCCATTCCAAGCTCATCTCTTCCTTGTTAAGCCAAGGATGTTGCAACTACTCCCCACATTCCACATAATAGAAAATGAGAACCCCTATTTGCACATAAGGGATTTCGAGGAAATAGTTGCAACCTTTCTCACCAATCACGGTATGAAGGAGATAGCTAGAAATTGTTCCCCTTTTCCCTGAGAGTTAAGACAAAAATGTGGCTTAATTCCTTGAGATCTCGAACCATAACATCTTGGAGCCAATTGATTTATGAGTTTTTGAACAAATTTTTTTCGGTGCATAAAACCACCACCCTAAAAAAGTAAATTCAAAACTTTTCGGAGAAATCTAATGAGCCATTCTATTAATGTTAGGATCGGTACAAGGACTTGCTACAATCCCTTCCACATCATGGCTTTGAACCATGGCAATTGGTGAGTTTCTTCTATGAAGGAATCACACCGGGCCATCGACAGTTCATTGACATGATGTGTAATGGGGAGTTTTTGAACAAAGACCCCGATGAGGCCTTAGATTACTTTGATACATTGGCACAGAATGCACAATCATGAGACATTATATATCCCACCGATGTACCAAATTCTTCTCCCCAAGGGAGTGGCCAAATTCAAGGAGGAGGGATTTATGATTTGAGAGACCAGGAAGACTTGCTTTCAAAAATTGACAAATTGTCTAGGAAGGTGGAGAGTCTTGAAGTCAATCAGAGACACGAGGTATCTAATGTTTCTAAGATCGAGGAGGGTTGTGCAATTTGTGAGAGTGTAGATCATTCCATATCAGAGTGTCATAACATTCCAACACTTAAGGAAGTGTACCATGAGCAAGTCCATGCCTTCAACCAAACGAGGTAATCCTTCTCTCCTAATTCGAACACTTACAATCCAAGTTGGAGTAATCACCCAAATTTTAGTTGGAGAAATAAGAATCTCATTTCTCATGGTTCAAATGCATATTCATCTCTCATACCTCCCAAGCAAAATCAATACCAAGGCCAAGGGCAAGCGTCTAGCTCCCAATACCCCCGGACCAATCCACAAGGGTATTCGTCAAATCCACCACCACAAAATTTTTTACCAAGTCCACCTCCATAAAGCTTTTCTCAAGGACCATCCAATCCATCCACATACCAACCTCCTCACAAAAGGAATTTGGAGGATATGGTTCATGCTTTCATTTAAAGTCAAACTACCATCAACAATCAAAATGCCATAGCTTTTAATGACATTCGATCCCAACTCACGAAGCTGACAAGCTCTATGGGGGCATCACAAAAAGAGAAAAGGAAATTCCCCGCTCAACCTCAAGAGAACCCTAGAGGTCAACATGTTGTTGAGTCATCGGAGCCCTTGAGAGAGAGTTGTGAGCAACTCAAAGTGGTTACACATTTCGTAGTGGCAAAGAAATTGATAAAACCATTATGCCAAAGGTCTCACCCAAGGCCACATTGCCAAAAGAAAAAGAGACCATGGGTGACACCATCGAGGGTGGAGTGAGTGAGAAGAGAGAAAGTGAGGTAGTTGAGAATAAAAAATTTGTTGATGAAAATGTGCTTGTTTCCCCCATGCCTGCCCCTTTTCCTATTCGTTTGAAGCCACCTGTCAAGGTGGCTAATTATGCTAATATCCTTGAAATATTTAAGCAGAAAAAGATCAACATTCCACTCCTTGATGCTATAAAACAAATTTCATCCTATGCAAAGATCTTAAAGGACTTATGCACGGTGAAGAGGAGGCTTAATGTTCACAAGAAAACATTCCTTATGAAGCAAGTGAGTTCGATTTTGAGGACAAACACCCCTCCAAAGTTTAAAGACCCCGGCTGCCCCACCATTGCCATAACAATCGGGAATTTCTGGATGGAGCAAGCACTCCTTGATTTGGGGGCTAGTGTGAACCTCCTTCCGTACTCGATGTACCAACAACTTTAGCTTGAGGAATTAAAGCCTACCTCAATCACGCTTCAATTGTCGAACCGTAGTGTTCGGACACCAAGGGGAGTAGTTGAAGATGTTTTAGTGCAAGTCGACAAATTTTACTTTCATGTTGATTTTATTGTGTTTGATACTCACCCGATTACAAATCTTAACTCCCAAATCCCTGTAATACTTGGTAGACCTTTCCTTGCTACATCTAATGCAGTGATTAATTGCAGGAATGGTCTTATGAAGCTAGCATTTGGGAACATGACTATGGATCTCAATGTGTTCAATTTGTCCAAGCAACTGGGGGATGATGAGGAGGCAAATGAGATTAACTAGATCGACACCTTGGTAGAGGAGTACTTGGAGCAAATGAGCACCTTCAAGTTGGAAGAAAAGGGAATTGTAGATATAAAAGAGGTTGATGAGCAAGATGAGTTGGAGAGTTTGAAAGGGGTGGAGAGATGGACTACTATATTTGAGAAACTTCCACATCAAGAAAAGAAAATTTTTCCATCGGATGTACAAAAACCCGTGTTGGAATTGAAGCCATTACCATCCCACTTGAAGTATGCATATCTTGGAGAGGAAGAAACTTTTCTGGTGGTGATTAGCTCAACCTTGGATCCAAAGCAAGAAGGAGATCTCTTGGAATTGTTAAGGAGACATAAGGAGGCGATTGATTGGACAATTGCCGACATAAAGGGGATAAGCCCCCTCATTTGTGCTCACCGCATCTATCTTAAGGATGACTCCAAGCTGTCCCGACAACCAGAAAGAAGGTTAAACCCAATCATGAAGGATGTGGTGAGAGACGAGGTCTTTAAGCTACTTGACGTAGGCATCATCTTTCCAATTGCCGATAGTAAGTGGGTTAGCCCCACACAAGTAGTCCCCAAGAAGTCGGGAGTCACCGTGGTGGCAAATGATGATAATGAGCTTATTCCAACGAGGATGGTCACCAAATGGAAGTGTGCATTGACTATTGTAAGCTCAACGCATGCACAAGAAAAAACCACTTTCCATTGCCATTTCTTGACCAAGTATTGGAACGAGTAGCGGCACATCTATTCTATTGCTTCTTAGATGGATATTCCGGTTACAATCAAATTGAGATTGCATTGGAAGATCAAAAGAAGACCACCTTCACTTGTCTTTTTGGCCAATGAGGACAATAGACCTTATATAATTTACTACGCTAGCAAAACGCTCAATGAAGCCCAAATGAATTACACCACCACAGAAAAGGAGCTACTAGCAGTAGTATTTGCATTAGATAAATTTTGTTCTTACATCATTGGTTCATCGATAGTAGTCTATACTGATCACTCTGCTTTGAAGTATTTGTTGTCTAAGCAGGATGCCAAACCAAGACTTATTAGGTGGATCCTCTTACTCTAAGAGTTCAATCTTACGATCAAAGACAAGAAGGGAGTGGAGAATGTGGTGGCGGACCATTTATCTCGACTATTGGTGCAAGAGACCGATGAGAACATTCTTATCCCTGATTCCTTCCCTGATGAACATTTACTGTCAATTCATTCCATTTTTCCTTGGTATGTTGACATATGTAACTATCTTGCAACAGGACAAATACCACCACATTGGAGCCCGGAGGATCGAAGAAGATTTATGGCAGATGTGACGTACTTCTAGTTCGACAACCTGTACCTGTTCAAATACTGCCCTGACCAAGTCATGCAGAGATGCGTACCGGAGAATGAACAGTAGGATGTCCTTGCATTCTGTCATTCACAAGCATGCGGTGGCCATTTCTCGACGAAAAATACCTCGGCAAAATTTTTTCAGTCAGGTTTTTATTGGCCCTCTCATATAAATGATTGTATTTCATTTTGTAAAGATTGTGATAGATGCCAACGTTTGGGTAGCGTGACCCGAAGAAACATGAAGCCCCTTTTTCCTGTGTTTGTTATCGAAATATTTGATTGTTGAGGTATCGACTTCATGGGTCTCTTTCCTATGTCGGTTGGCTATCTATACATTCTACTGGCAGTGGACTACGCGTCCAAATGGGTGGAGGCTATCCCAACCAAGACTAATAACCACCAAGTTGTAGTCAAGTTTCTTAAGGAGAACATTTTTTCAAGGTTTGGGATACTTCGCGCAATGATTAGTGATGGTAGATCACATTTCTACAATAGGTCATTTGCATCTTTAAGGTTCAAATATGGCGTCACTCATAAGGTATCCACTGCATACCACCCACAAACCAATGGCCAAGCCGAGTTGGCCAATAGGGAGATTAAAAATATCTTAGAAAAGACGGTGAATCCAAATAGAAAAAATTAGTCAAATAGACTGACCGATACCCTATGGGCTTACCGCGCCGCTTATAAGATTATCTTAGGCATGTCTCCATATCAGCTAGTCTACAAAAAGACTTGTCATTTGCCTGTCGAGATGGAACACAAGGCCTATTGGGCCATCAAAAATCTAAACTTCAATCTAAGAATGGCTGGAGAGCAAAGAAAGTTAGAGCTAAATGAGTTGGAAGAGATTAGAAGGGATGCGTATGAAAACTCCAAGATTTCAAAGGAGCGGGCTAAAATCTTTCATGACAAATACATTGTGAGGAAGTCATTTGAGCCCAGGCAAAAAATGCTTTTATACAACTCTCGACTCTCCATTTTCCAAGGCAAACTCAGATCCCGTTGGAATGACCCCTATCTTGTCAAGGTGGCCTACCCCAACGGAGCTGTGGATGTCCAAAATCCAAAAAATGGCCAGACATTTAAGGTCAATGGCCAAAGACTTAATCCATTTTTCGGGAGCTTTGAAGAACAAGTGGTGGAAGAGAATTTAATGGATCCGATATACCTGGAAGTTGTGGAGGAATAACTAGTTTTTTTTTTTTTTTCTGCTTTTCAATGTACAGTTTTTTAATTATTTTCTTTTGTTGTATAATTTTGTTCTTCTTAGTTGCAGAAATTGGTGTTTTTGTCAAAGCTCAAGTGCGAGGTGTTCTCTAAACCTACTCATCTTTTTACTGTCCATCATTGAATATCATACCTTTTTTGTTTCATTGAGAACAATGCATGAATCAAGTTGGGGGATGAGGTTGCACTATTTTCATCTTACACCAATGTTTGTGGGAATATTCCGCGTGGATATTCACACCTACCGATACTCAAACGGATCGGGTACAAAAAAAAAATTGACCCAATAAAGGCATCCAATTTTTTTTCCTTTTTCCCCCATCCACCGGTGTTGGTCCTCCCCCTTCTTCTTCCCTTCTTCTTCTTTTATTCTTCTTCGTCGTTCTCTCTGTTCTCTGTAAAAACAACCCACTCCTTGCAAATCCATGACCATATACGCCGACGACCCAGTCATTTATTTAATAATTTGCCTTATATGTTTGCATTTGTACATTAGTGCTCTTCTTCTGCTCGCACTTAGGGTGAGGGGTTTCCAGGCTAACTCAAATCTCTCTCAAGTTGATTAATTTTTGTGTTTTGTTTATCGATTTCGACAGGTGAACAGATCTCTACCGACATCCCCTTTCCTCATTTTCCTCACCGTCTTTCCCTCCTCTTTCTTCTTCTTCTTCTTCTTCTTTCTGTTGTGCTGTTCTCTATAACACGACCCAACTCCCAATAGTCCCATAACCATATTCCCCAAAGACCCAATCCTTTGTCTCATGATCTGCATTTGTTTACTCTATTTGTACATGACTCTTCTTCTTCTATCCACACTTACAATCAAGGGTTTTTATCCTAGCGAAAACCCAAATTTGCGTAGCGAAGATTAATTTGTGTATTTTATTTATAGGTTTTGGCAACTGAATAGATCTTTACCCTACAACCTCATTTCCAAACTCCAACACTGGTAAATTCGAAACATTGGGGACAATATTCGATTTAGGTTAGGGGGTGTGATCTGCAGTTCCAGTTTGTTATAGTTGCGTATTTAAAAAAAATTATTTTTATTCTGGATTGCGTATTTTTACAGTATTTTTTGCTTATATTTCATGATTATATCGAATGCAGCTTCAATCGTCTTTGTGACTGACAGACATTAAAGAACCAGATAGGTGTTTTTAGTTTAGCAATTATTGATAGTAAACTTTTTTGGTTCAGTTTAGGCATTTTACGCACTTTTCCATCTGATGGGCATGCTGTGATAATGAGAAAGGCAAGAGTTGTGAGAAAAATTGAAATCCGAGAAGCACAAGTAAAACCATTGTGTGGCAAAAACACTTTTGCTAAACGTCGTCGTGCCAAACGAATGGATGCTTGTAAACAATGTGACATATGTTTTCACATGAAAAAAATACAATTAGTGTTCTGAACCAATTTTGGGTCATGCAACCGATCGATTAAACTAAATAGTATATGAGCAGAGTAAGAATTTTCCTGACACGCCATCTTATACCAGTCCGGGACTTGCACGTTATGTGCGACAATAAGTTGGAAGGGTCACTAATAATGACATAGACACAAGCGATGACTCAGATTAGATTTTGACTAATAATGATAAAGTTGTGGAAAAATATGTTTTGGGGATGAAGGTTAATGGTTTGAATTTTTTTTTGGGTGTAAATATTTGTTTATGTACAAATTATTTTTGTTAAAATAAAGATGTGGGCTAAGTAAGGAATGTCCTAAAATGCCAACCTGTAGCATGGGTAGGGACTTATCCTGAGACGTCATAGTTTTTCAAGTTCAATGTGTGCATTTAATCTTCTTTCAATTTTCATAGATAAATGTGTATGTAAATAAATTTTGATTTTTATTTGAGTTCGGAAAAAAAATCGCATTTCCTTGAAAAATGGTATTTTCTGTATGCTTAAATATCAAATGTACATTGGTATTTGTTATTCTTAAGGTACAGAATAACCAGACTCGAAAATAGAATTGATATATTACCGATATTCTTTGAAAACCTGACATAACCAGTGGAGATAATAAAGAATACCATGGTAAGTTTTGAGCCTTGCGATGCTTTCCGAGAGATAATCAACATTTACTCAAGTAAGCTCTTTCACTTTTAATTTTTGAATAATCTCATTAAACTTGTTTTGATTAATGCAACTAAAGTGATCTATTGACATATCCCACATGAAACTTTTGCATGCGACACATACATGGGCACATACTTGAGAAAGGATTTTAGGTCATCTTTGATTTGATTTTGAGCCTTAGTCATTGCTTCTACAAAATTATATCCCTAGTTAGCCATGTTTGAGCCTTCAATGAATGATTTCTTCTTCAAGAAACTCATATGATAACCTAGCCATAGAAGAATATACTTGACATACCTTGCTATCTAATTTTCTTACACCCTCTCATAAATCAGTATGATACAGAAAAATAAGAGAAATAGAAAAGACGATGGTGGCTACTATTCAATGAAAGAAAAATCAGTCGAAACAACCGAGAAAGAAAAGAAACAGAAAAACAAGGAATTGCCAAGAAAGTGAAAAATGAGAAAAATGAAAGAAAGAAATACCATTTCTAGGCAAAAGATCGAAAAGCAAGAAAGATGTGCGCTACACTACATTAAAAAGGGGATAGCTTTTGAATACCATTGACGTTATTTCGTTAGCCACTGACCTCTGGCCACATTACAACCTATACAAAGTCCTAATTGATCTCAAGTCTGATACATGTGTGTGTTGTCGACCAGAAACTGGGGTATGTTAAATACTATTTCTTTAATTGCATTGATATTCTTCCATGAGATTATGCCAAGAACATGATTAGTCTACTTTCTTAAGACTTTCACTCCCTTTCTAACTGTGCATGTGATTTTTAGATTGGCCATCCTCTGATCACATGCCTTTTGAGAGACAAGTCACTATAATCGGAGGGAATTTTTGCTGAGGGCATTTTTAAGAGAGGTTTGTGAAATCAAAGCTATTCATGAAATGTGGTAAAATGGAATGTTTGTTATGTAACAATTCTTGTTTTTAGAAAGACCATTCCTACTACAGAGGGAATTCCAAATGCCAATTTGACTGATGCTAATTTTTGCATAGAATAAATACCTATGAAAGAGGAGCTTGCGGGATGTAAGTCGAAATTGAGGGTTGGGTGTCCCAACGGCCATGATTCTAATTTACTTTAACCAACAATGGCACATACACATCTGTTCGACTAGAGTTTGTAGGTAGCTCACTAGAAACCTTCACGAGACAAAACTCATCCACTAGGGATCACCTAGGGGTTTAATGGCTTGTTGCATGTGTAAAATGCAATCGTGTTATCTATGAAAGTGATTGTATTTTGTTCTGTTATTATTTATTACTAGGGACTAGTAATGTTTAGGTTGGGTGGTGTGATTAACCTTACTTAATGCATAATTTAATTAAGTTAATAGGTAAATTGTGTTACTTAAACAAAGTTAAACTAGTTAAAATAAGTCAAATTAGGGTTAGTGTGTGAATTAGGGATAATGCATTAACTGTTGTTCTTTTCAGGGTTTTGTGCGTCAAAGCTACACACTACTGGAGAGACAATTGTGGCAAAGCTACACACTACTGGGGAGACAATTGTGACAAAGCTACACACTACTGGGAGCCAATTGTGACAAAACTACAAACTACTGGGTGCCAATTGACAAAATTATAAATTATAGGGTACAAATTATCAAAGCTCAAAATAAAGGGGGATCAAAGTATAATTTAAAGCCGGCAAACAAGATTTTCATCCTCCCTTGTTGTCTATAAATACCACCCCTTATGACTTGTAAAACATCCATCTTTTGGTAGTAGAAAACCCTCCAAAAGTGTTATTGTTTTCTTTATTGCTTTTTTTAAGTATTACTTTCTTTTAGTGTATTATTGATTTCTTTTAATTTATTTTTTTCTTTAAGTATTGCTTTCTTTTAGTGTATTATTGCTTTCTTTTAATTTATTGCTTCTTTTACTTTAAGTATTGTTTTCTTTTATTTCCATTGTTTGAGCTTCCTTCTCCCCTTAGAGAAGTGAAACTCTATCATTTTTCTAGAGCTTACCAAAGCCGTGAAGGGTGGAATGTGATTCACTCATTATTTGTTGAAGATCGGCTCCTTGTGTAATATGTTTTACCTTGTAATTCCTCTACTTGGAGGGATGAACATCATTCACTTTTCTAGCTTTACCAAAGCCATGAAGAGTGATTAGTTTCTCATCCAATCTTTAGTAAGAGATGATGGACATGTATGATTATCTGGAAGTTATATTTGTGCATTTCGTTTATGCTTAGCTCCAATCGTGATTTCTTCATAATGTCTTCCCATTACATTGTTGTCTTTACCTTAAGCATGAGTAGCTAAGTCTTTAAGTTGACTAATCCAAGGGAGACCTCCTCTTGGGTATGCCATTTCAACTCATCTTCTTTTCTCCCCTTGTTGTACGATGGTTCGGTTTGACTGGGTTGAGTGAAGACATGGTGTGTCTTTGATATCCCGTAGATTTGTCATGGGTTATGCTTGGATCCTCCCTTCCATCTCCTCCTTCACTTCCCACGAATCAATTATTCATCTATGCACCATTGGAGAAAGGTTTTGAGTTGACTTGACAATCCCATTGGAGTGAACCTTTCGGATTAGCCAACACTTGTTTCCCATTTAAATTTCATCATAATCACAAACCAACCTTCAACCAACAAAAGATTTTTCACTTTGTTTTTACAAAAAAAATCACCTTCATGATGATACACCTCCTTCCTTAAGGAGACGACCTTGGAATACGATTCCAAGTAAAACACGACAAACAAGAGTCTCTTTGCGCTTGGAGAGCATTTTTGCTCACACACACACATTTGACATTTCATTCATCCATCATTCCGTTGCTCTTTCTTTTGACATCATTCCAAGGGAGAGTTACACTCCCCTTCACACACACCATANATCCATCATTCCGTTGCCCTTTCTTTTGACATCATTCCAAGGGAGAGTTACACTCCCCTTCACACACACCATACATACATTGAGGGATAATGTCTGGAGGTTAGGATATTACAACAAAATTGACCAAGCAGTAATGCAAACAAATTCGGGTTCTAAGTGTGTTTTAGAGTATGATCCCCAAAGTTGTTGCTTCACAAGATTGTTTATTTCGTACGCCACATGTATTTAGGGATTTTAATTTTGTCAATCTATGTTATTCCTTGACGTTACCTTTTTGAAAAACAAGTACAAGGGTCATTTGCTTGCTACCATTGGAAAGAATGGCAACCAATGTTAGTTGTTATTTTTACTGATCAGGTACACATAGCTGTGAAAGCGTTTTTGATTTTTTTTTTCCTCTGGTTTAAGTGTAATGCCCCTAAAATCGGGGGTCATTATTTAACCCGTTGACCACCCGTCAACCCGTAAAATTGTCCTTGAGTGTCGCTTGATCCGACATCACACTATTATTATTCCATTACCTGAAATTTTAACTCACACATATTACCCGTGTTCCTTTAATCATTNTCAACCCGTAAAATTGTCCTTGAGTGTCGCTTGATCCGACATCACACTATTATTATTCCATTACCTGAAATTTTAACTCACACATATTACCCGTGTTCCTTTAATCATTTAATCCAACCAAGGTCTAATATACCTCATTTAATGTCCATTTGTATCATTGGAACCAAGGAAAATAAAGCCCAAAAGCATGGCAAAATAATTTAAAATTTTCAGATTTTAGGAAACAGTACCGGTATTGCGTACGGGTACGGTTTGCCTTCCGGACAGACAATACCGGTACGCAGTACCGGTACNTTTAATCCAACCAAGGTCTAATATACCTCATTTAATGTCCATTTGTATCATTGGAACTAAGGAAAATAAAGCCCAAAAGCATGGCAAAATAATTTAAAATTTTCAGATTTTAGGAAACAGTACCGGTATTGCGTACGGGTATGGTTTGCCTTCCGGACAGACAATACCGGTACGCTTTTCCTTCTAGGCAGACTGTACCGGTACGCAGTACTGGTATNAACCAAGGAAAATAAAGCCCAAAAGCATGGCAAAATAATTTAAAATTTTCAGATTTTAGGAAACAGTACCGGTATTGCGTACGGGTACGGTTTGCCTTCCGGACAGACAATACCGGTACGCAGTACCGGTACACTTTGTCCAGTTTCGCCCAATTCACCTGTTTTCGATTTTTAACCCATTCCAAAACCTACCTTTTTCTTCCAAAACATACTAAATCATGTTTGTCACATATAATCTAATATATACAACGTCTAATACAACCCATTCCATACATTTACATGTCAAATGGGTTTAAAACAAAAGTTTTTACAAAAACTTGTTTTCAAAAGCCACAACCCGGCATTTCTTTATCGTTGATGCCCCCGAATGAGTGCCATCCGCTGGAGTTTAGTCTGCACCTGAAATATTTTCCCGTATAGGGTGAGCCATGCACAGTAGAGTATTTCCTACAGAGACTACTCCCCAGCCTAAGTGTATATGCAATGTTTACATGCAACATTTTCCAACACCAATCATTCCACCCAAGATTTAAGCAAATCAAAGTTGCAATCTACATGCCATGCCATAAAATAAAATGATACTCATTCATGCAATTTACCCGAGTCCTTCCCGGCTCCACAACACATGAAATGCTAATATGTATAAAATCGAGCTTTTCTAGCTCTGGCCATTTACCTTCACCCTATGCTATGCAATGAGTATTAAAATCGGGCTTTTCAAACCCCCTCCATTTGTGTTGCACATCCAATGACTATTTAAAATCTTCGGGTCTTTCTTGGAGTGGGTATTTATGGACTTACACCAACGGTCACCCAATCGACACGGAATTCATGGACTTCCACCAACGGTTCCGCGTACACCGACACACTTTATGGGCTCTTATACCAACGAAAGTGCGTATCCGAAATACTGGGTCTCTCACCCGAGGGATAGTCTAGCCCTTCTTGCTAACCCTGACCCAATTATTTTTCTTACAACCGTGCGACTCAGCCAGATATTCAATCTAACTTTCCCGAACCCACTAGTCAACTGCCAAGTTTGGTGTTTGACCAACTCATGCACTCACCCATACTCACACCCATGTCTCATGCCCAAGGATGTGATGTTCCTGTGCATATGCAATATAATGCACCATTGCTATCTCAATGTCATGCCCATATGTAATCAATGTCATATGAGCAACTTTAGCCACATGTATACATATATCATGCAATCGATCACCAATTTCATCTCAATGTCAATATATCAATGAGCATACGTCAACATTTCATTTCCAATAATAACTCACAAGCATGTTATTTCCTCATAAATATCCCAATAACACTTTGTTCGTGAAGGCATAATTAAAACACATAGCATGCCCACATAATACCACGTTCCATGGAATTACAAGTAATTACCACATACCAATCCCAAGTTAGGAATTTAATTTAAATTAGGTCAATTTTCCATACCCAATTCACCAAATCAATCGATTCCATCAACTCTACATCCATAGGCAAGTGATATATATCTCTATCAACCTACCCATTACATAAAACACTCTAAGTTGTAAAATAAACTCGAGTAGGAAATAACTCTACCTCTTGAAGCGTAAAGAACGATCGAAGGAAGGCCCAAAAACCCGCTTCTAGCCCAAATCCTAAGCTTCCAAAAAATCTCGTATCTTGATCTTCGATAAAAACCCGTCATTTTTGGTACGTAGGCGTAGCCCTTGACGAGAAGAGCAACTTTTCCTCTTGGCCCGAGTGGATCTGAGCACTCGAATCTTGTAGATCGTAGAGAGAAGTGAAGAAGCTTCTCTATTTCCCTCTCTTCTCTCTTATCAGGTAACGACTGAACACAATGGGGGAAAATTAGATTTTTCCACCTATTTATACCCCCTAATTTACTTGGCTCACAATGAGCCACACGACCTCTTTTTTCTTGGTCTGTTTTCGTCCTGAAACTATTAAATTTCGTCCCGGTTTAAGTTTAAAATATTTTTATTTTAACTTACCTTCAATAATTTTCTAACTTTGGAAATTTTATTAAAAATTCCGTTTTTAGGGTCACCCGAGATTCGACCGCCTCGTAAAACGTAAAAAATTCGATTATCTTAAAATTTGATAAAATTTAACAGGGTAACTAGATTTCGCGAGACGAATCTAACGGTAAGGTCCGTTTCATCATCCGAGATCTTGAAAAATTCAGGTTTTCAACCCGTACTATAGCAGCAATATACCGTTTTGCCCGTTTGATAAAAAGTTTAAATTTATCGGGTTTTACATTAGGTTTATTTCTTGACCTTGGTTTGGCAGTCCGAAAATGTCAGCAATGTTAGATGACTTAAATTCCGCTGGATTCTATCAAAAAAAAAATAATAATAATTATAATGTTGAAGATTGAAATGCTGGATTATATGGGTGATATCATAATCGAACTTCATGTAAAAACTTTCTGATACCAGTCCGTTGTAGTATGATTTGAATATACCTCAAAATGGTGTTGGTTTCACTAACTCTAATTGTTGTGTGCTTATCAGAGGCTTGATTTCTTTCATCACAAGTGATGAAAGACAACAGATTGGACCTAAACTGGTCAGTCGAAGACTTCTTAGGTGCTCTTTTTGTCGACATGGTTTAATTTGTATAATTTTCAAAATGTTTCAGATGTGTAACTAATATATCTAATAGGTACATATAATTCTCAAACATAATCATAACCAATTAATCACTAGATTATTTGTACAATAAAAGACATTGATAATGATAGGTACATTGTACAAGTATACGGTTCAAAACAGGAACATATGGTTCTAATTCTAGTTTACTGTTCTAGTACATAGCATAGGTACTATAATTTTACGCTATAGGTAGATTGTGAATACCATTTGAACAAAATGAGGGAAAAGCTATCTACAATGTTATTCATATTTCTATTACATGTACATTACAAAAAGCAAAGCAAAAAAAAAATTATAAATTTTATTGCAATGAAACCCTATTTTACATGGAAAAAGGCTTCTAATCTTGGTTTTTGTTCAGGTACATAGCATAGACACAATAAATTTAAGTTGCAAGTACATGACTTTGATCAAAATGAAAGGGAAGTTATCTACAAATACATTAGCATAACATGTACATTACAATATCCAGAGCAAAAAAAGATGTTTATAGGAGCTATGGATTGAATTTTATTACATGAAACTCTAATTTTAGTTCACAAAAGATCGAATGGAAGGCATGATGGATTGTGGTAATACATAGGAACATTCACAATGTATCTATATGCGATAGGGTTTTGAGATGGCACCCATACGACTAAGAGGTTTTCAAATGTACACAATATCTTCAGCGTTGAATGAGAGAAAGTGCGAGGTAGGTGTTTTGGTTTTTTTTGTTTTTTGAATGTTAATGGATTATAATTTTGGATGGAAATTTCTTCATTTACGCATGTATTTCTTGAATTTCGAATGTATTAAACATGGTGGGGGTTTTAAACACCGCCTCTAATGAACATATCATGTCTCAACAACTATACAGGTACTAGGGGTGTTCACCCTACCCTACGGGTAAGAAATATAGTATTCCGTCTTTTTACCCAATACTTTGCAAAAGAATTTTTTTTTAGTCTACCCTACCCGATCAGGTGTGATATTCTTACCCAATTAATCGGGTAGGAAGTTGGGTAAGCACTTTGTAGCTATTAATTTTTGAACCATTTTAAAATTTTAATTAAATGACATGCATCAATTTAACAACACAATAAACCAATAACACTAAAACCTGAAACAACTACAACAACAATTACCCAATTTTTTATGTTAACTGGATAAGTTTTGAAAGCTTAAAAAAACAGAGAAAGTCTGAACGATGCTTGAAAGCTAGGGTTTTGAGGTTCATTAACTTGATGCTTAAACAAAAATTAGATCTGTAGATGAAGGCCTGAACGATGAAAGTCACCTGATTGCGCCCAAACAAAGACAAAGAGAGAGATAAACAGAGAGAGAGAATACCTGAGGACGTTGGGACTGAACGATGAAGGCCTGAGCTATAGAGGCAGAGACTTGAGCGATGAAAGCCGATGGAGGCCNATATATATCTCTATCAACCTACCCATTACATAAAACACTCTAAGTTGTAAAATAAACTCGAGTAGGAAATAACTCTACCTCTTGAAGCGTAAAGAACGATCGAAGGAAGGCCCAAAAACCCGCTTCTAGCCCAAATCCTNGAGAGAATACCTGAGGACGTTGGGACTGAACGATGAAGGCCTGAGCTATGGAGGCAGAGGCTTGAGCGATGAAAGCCGATAGAGGCAAGAGGAGAGGAGTGGAGTGAGGCACTCGCTTAGTCAATTGACGATATGGTCAGTTAGCAATTAAGATTTTTTTTTAGTTTATATATATATATATATATATATATATATATATATATATTAATGTAGGTAGGGCACCGAATGCAAAAATTAATGGGTATTTTTGCATTCCTATCCGATTTTTGTAGCTAGACGTTTAATAGGATAGGAAATTGCGANTCTTGTAGATCGTAGAGAGAAGTGAAGAAGCTTCTCTATTTCCCTCTCTTCTCTCTTATCAGGTAACGACTGAACACAATGGGGGAAAATTAGATTTTTCCACCTATTTATACCCCCTAATTTACTTGGCTCACAATGAGCCACACGACCTCTTTTTTCTTGGTCTGTTTTCGTCCTGAAACTATTAAATTTCGTCCCGGTTTAAGTTTAAAATATTTTTATTTTAACTTACCTTCAATAATTTTCTAACTTTGGAAATTTTATTAAAAATTCCGTTTTTAGGGTCACCCGAGATTCGACCGCCTCGTAAAACGTAAAAAATTCGATTATCTTAAAATTTGATAAAATTTAACAGGGTAACTAGATTTCGCGAGACGAATCTAACGGTAAGGTCCGTTTCATCATCCGAGATCTTGAAAAATTCAGGTTTTCAACCCGTACTATAGCAGCAATATACCATTTTGCCCGTTTGATAAAAAGTTTAAATTTATCGGGTTTTACATTAGGTTTATTTCTTGACCTTGGTTTGGCAGTCCGAAAATGTCAGCAATGTTAGATGACTTAAATTCCGCTGGATTCTATCAAAAAAAAAATAATAATAATTATAATGTTGAAGATTGAAATGCTGGATTATATGGGTGATATCATAATCGAACTTCATGTAAAAACTTTCTGATACCAGTCCGTTGTAGTATGATTTGAATATACCTCAAAATGGTGTTGGTTTCACTAACTCTAATTGTTGTGTGCTTATCAGAGGCTTGATTTTTTTCATCACAAGTGATGAAAGACAACAGATTGGACCTAAACTGGTCAGTCGAAGACTTCTTAGGTGCTCTTTTTGTCGACATGGTTTAATTTGTATAATTTTCAAAATGTTTCAGATGTGTAACTAATATATCTAATAGGTACATATAATTCTCAAACATAATCATAACCAATTAATCACTAGATTATTTGTACAATAAAAGACATTGATAATGATAGGTACATTGTACAAGTATACGGTTCAAAACAGGAACATATGGTTCTAATTCTAGTTTACTGTTCTAGTACATAGCATAGGTACTATAATTTTACGCTATAGGTAGATTGTGAATACCATTTGAACAAAATGAGGGAAAAGCTATCTACAATGTTATTCATATTTCTATTACATGTACGTTACAAAAAGCAGAGCAAAAAAAAAATTATAAATTTTATTGCAATGAAACCCTATTTTACATGGAAAAAGGCTTCTAATCTTGGTTTTTGTTCAGGTACATAGCATAGACACAATAAATTTAAGTTGCAAGTACATGACTTTGATCAAAATGAAAGGGAAGTTATCTACAAATACATTAGCATAACATGTACATTATAATATCCAGAGCAAAAAAAGATGTTTATAGGAGCTATGGATTGAATTTTATTACATGAAACTCTAATTTTAGTTCACAAAAGATCGAATGGGAGGCACGATGGATTGTGGTAATACATAGGAACATTCACAATGTATCTATATGCGATAGGGTTTTGAGATGGCACCCATACGACTAAGAGGTTTTCAAATGTACACAATATCTTCAGCGTTGAATGAGAGAAAGTGTGAGGTAGGTGTTTTGGTTTTTTTTGTTTTTTGAATGTTAATGGATTATAATTTTGGATGGAAATTTCTTCATTTACGCATGTATTTCTTGAATTTCGAATGTATTAAACATGGTGGGGGTTTTAAACACCGCCTCTAATGAACATATCATGTCTCAACAACTATACAGGTACTAGGGGTGTTCACCCTACCCTACGGGTAAGAAATATAGTATTCCGTCTTTTTACCCAATACTTTGCAAAAGAATTTTTTTTTAGTCTATCCTACCCGATCAGGTGTGATATTCTTACCCAATTAATCGGGTAGGAAGTTGGGTAAGCACTTTGTAGCTATTAATTTTTGAANTACAGCAATTCTCACCCGTTGCATCCAATCAAGAACAGGACCTGGCTGTGCCCCTTGTACTCCCTTCCTACCTGTAACAGAAAATATAACTCAATATTGCTTCCTAGTTACGAGTTGACAACAGGAAATTTTTGCCCCAGTGAATAACTGAACGCATACTGAACTCATACCATGCAAAATGTCATGTAGAGATCCCATGGTTGCAAACTCGTATGCTAACACACGCAGATTTCCTTCCACACAGTAACCAAGTAACTCAACAAGATTATCATGCTTCAGTCGCGAAACCATGGAAACCTTGAGCAAAAGGGTCCAGTCAGATACAGTAATACACAATATCACTCATAAAAGAATTAAAGCAGTGCATTTTGAAAGAAAAATAAGGTGACTACTACTAAATATATTTCATACAAAATGCAGAAACAAACCTGAGTCAAAAACTCAACATTTGACTCTGGCTCTGCAGCAACATCAAGTTTTTTCACAGCCACAGCTTTTCCATTGTTTAGGTTTGCCAAATAAACTCTTCCATATGATCCTTCTCCAATCAATGCCTTTGAGCCAAAGTTGTCGGTTTTCTCTTTCAGTTCATCCAAAGACAGTGCAGGGACTTCAATAGGTGGCACTGCCTTTTGCACTTCAGGCTTGACTGGTGCTGATACCTTAGAGCCTTTTGGGTGCGCTAATATGAAAAATGAACAGCATTGGATTAACACAAAGAAGCTATGAGTCATACAAATCTCAAAAGCACAGCAGGGTAAGACCACAGGAGCCCCACTAAAGTTAATACTGAAAATACTATAAAACTTGCTACAAATACATTCATCGTTATTATTTGAGATAAAAACTCATTTAGTAAGCCGTAAACATATAAAATTGCCCACTTTTTTGATCTTTGTCCTTCTCCCCAATTGGTAAGATAAACAAACACAGCATCTTTTAATGAGTAACTAATAAGACAGGTTGACACTAGACAGTATATTGAGAAAGAGTGATCATCTATCTACCTCAGTGTCTGATGATCCCCAAAAAACTCTTTCAGAATGGCTGCCCTGCTGTTCAATGAAGGCACAACTTTAAAACTACATGTTAAGGCAATTCTACAACTGAAATTGAAGTGTACCATATGTGGACAAATCGCTCATGTCCACTTGTACCACTGGAAAGGTTCATCAATGTCAATCTGTACAGATATGTCTCCGAAAACAGCTTATCCTGGATGACCACACCAATTCAAAACTAATCACATCCTTTCACCCGTTTAGGTAACTCAAACATCCAAATGTTTACTTCATCCAACATTTTTCCACCGGAAACTAAGTTAAACACTGAATTTAAAGTAATTTGTTTCCCATTGTTCAGCTAATCAGAATTGATATCGTGCCACCGAGCTGATTGGCCCATCAATTTGATTTAATTTAATTTGACTTTTTGACTTCATCTTAGATTGAAGACACTGCATAAACATGACACTGAACTGGGTAACAAGAATTTGTGGTATATAGTTCATTCTAAAGCGTAAAATGAAGGACTAGGTTGAAGCGAAAGTGCTCCTCATGTCATTAACACAAATCTGATGTCATTACATCCCTGACTACCATCAGGACAAGGTCACAATAACAACTCCATCACCATAAATTAGAAGTAAAAACTATTATCACCAAGAAACTGAGAAAATAAGAACAGCTCGCCTCCTCAATCATACTTTGAACAATCTCTCAGTAAACGAAAATGGAATGGAAAAGAAAGCCAAGCCATCCATGGCAAAACAAAAACAAGTAGAAAGAGGGAAATCAGCATTTATACTAAAAAATAACCCCGCAAAGAACCATACGAAAGGAACTCCGAAATCCCTCTGATGTGAGAATTTTTGGCAACGAAAACAATATTAAGCTGAATTTGTTTTTGCCTATAAATGAAAACCAAAAACCCAATTATTTTGGCATAATAATAGTTTAAATGTTTATTTTAAAACCTCAGATTTTGAGCAAAAACTAGTTACTTAGGCATTAGGTTGTTCCAAAGTGCAATCAAGCCCTAAAAGTATATATTTCAAAACTGCCAGAGTGTTAAGGTGAACCCTAATCATTAAGGAGACGTGAAATCAAATCCTTCCAAATTCATGGAAGAAGGAAATTTAACACTGCTCTGTTCCTATATCTCATACTATGATTCACAACCCCTCTCCCTACTCCTCTAAAATATATTGTCCATTTCCAAACTTTAAAAGCTTACTCAATTTATAGCAGGTGACACACTACATATCACCAAATGATTTAGATGTTTCCAAATAACCAACCATCATCGCCAGGCAGCAAATAACAGGGGACAAAGTTCATCAACATAGCCTGAAAATATAGGTGAAGGCAGCATACCATCTGCATAGTTCCTCGGACTTTTGAGGTCATTGTCATTTGATGGGTAGGACTCTTCTACTTGACAAGTACAACAGAACCACCTACGCATCTTTGGTTTCTTTCTCAAATAAAGATCGTCTGTATTCTCCAACCGCACAAAATAACCAGGAGGAGGCGCATGTGCCTGCAATATTACTCTCAAATATAAAGCACAGCTGAAAATTGTGCTACAGGATACTATCAATCATAACTTTATAAAGCATACCCATAACTGTTAATAATATCTCCATTTTGAACATAAAAAATAATCGTAAAGAAAAGTTAATGCCTCTCTTCAAAGGGAAACAACACAAAAGGCCAGTTCACAAACCTGTACAAAAGGGACAGCTACGAAAGAGGCTAAAATATAAAATCAAAATTAAATCAAAATGCAATGAAGGAACAATTTCATGGCTTTTATTGCCTTTATGCCTATATTCTTTACCCTATATCATATATCAGATGCATTAGCGTTTGCACAAAAACAGACAATCACATTAACTAACAATTATGGATCACTTAAACTTAAAAAAAAAAAACAATCCAAGGATCATATCAACCACGGAAATGCTGTGAAGAAAATTCAAATTGCATTACAAACATATATAGACAAGGCAAATCTTGGAAAATGACAAAAACAATAAAAACCACATCCTTCTGCGCACGTTTACATACAGTTCGTATCAAAAAATATAAGAAAAAAACAAAACAAAAAGAATTTCAATATAAAATACGAGAGACCCACAAATTCTTACCACTAATCCAGGCCGATGATAAGTGTCATCCATAGAGAAAACCAAAATTCCAAGCCCAGAAAATCAGAAAAGCAAACAATAAAAATTTAAACAGGAACCCAGAAATTAGATGGTTCTTCTCAATACAATTCGATCAATTCCAAGGAAATAAGCAATCAAAACGCGAAATCAAGGACCTAAAAGTGCGTAAAATTGAGAAGATCCAAGAGAAGAATGGGATAGATAAAGAAAATAGAATGTGGGAAATGGATGGATCAAATTGAATAACAGTTACACGCCCTAAAAATTGACAAAGAAACCAAAGTCAAGAATAGGCATAAAATTAAACCAGACTAAATGAAACCGGAATTCGGGGATTGGTACTTTACCTATTGTCTCTCTCTCTTTATTCTCTGCCCTTCGATCTTTCCAGGGCCGTTGTTTATGTTAGTGGGAGTCGGTGGGAGACGGAAAAAAGTGGGGGAGAAACAGATAGGCAGAACAGGCAGACAACGGCCGAATTGAGGAACGAAGCAGAAAAAAGTATCTCTCTATTTGTGTCGGTAGAATCTCCTTTATTTGTCGTAGAACGAATTACATTTAGATCCCCTAAATTTTAGCCCTATTTCCATATTATTTCATAAACTATTTATTTTCTTACTTTACGCCATAAACTATAGTTTGAGACATTGAATTTCATATTGGCCCGACCCTTGACTTATGTCCAAATTTTCATGGCAAATTCGTACATGTGCGAGAATAATTTTGCACTGTGAGTCAGCATCTCTTACAGACGGAGAGGATAGTGAATAAGCCTTGAGTAACCTGCAAGACAAGAGAACATCTAGGTAAACTGATAGTCGGAGATAGCTAAAGGGACTCTGATGCTTAAGTCAGAAAGCGAGTTGAAAATAGTATGTAGTGAAAGGCTAGGATTGAGTCCCTTACATGATACCTAGAGGCCTTTACTTATAGTGGTTGGAAATTGTGTCTCAAATGAACCCGAACTCTAGGTTAATTGCTCCTAAGTCCTTATATTTAGCTCTTAGTTGTTCGTCATAGTATCATACTAGGACTCTAGGTCCTCGATCGTACCATATTAGAGTACAACTTTTCTGCTAAATGGAAATCCAAGAGAACATGAGGGTTCCTAGTAGCTTACTTTGGAGTTAGGTGGCTGGCCTGTTATGGCCTTGGATACCTAGTGGATGAGTGAGGATTTCTACTAGGCAAGTATCGACCAGCAGTAGCTTGCCCAAGTAAGTACCGACCGATAGGCACCTACCCAAACAAATGCCGACTAATGGATGGCTTGCCAAGTAAATGCCAACCAATGGATGGCTCACTAGGTGGGTGTCGAACGGCAATAGGTGCCTTTATGCCTCACAATTGTNTGGATGGCTCACTAGGTGGGTGTCGAACGGCAATAGGTGCCTTTATACCTCACAATTGCGCTCCATACCTTTATTAACGAACGTAGTTAATTGATGTATGTTTTCAGAGGACTTAGGTTTTTGGAGCCTTTATTCTTAAAGGATTAAGGTTTTAAGGTTTTTTCTCTCTCATCTCCTCTTTACTTACTTCTTTTTTTGCTTCTTCACTTGAGTCATAGGTTGGAGCTTGATTGATAGAGGGACATGAGAAGCATTCATTGTTGCTTGAACAGGGGACTAACTTATTTTTCTCTTGAGTAAGTCGAGCGATAAGAGTTGCTCAAGAGTGAAGAGGTTAGGGTAGACATGCTTGAGAAGTAACTTACGGATTTCAGAGTGAAGAATACCTTCTTAAAGAAGAAGGTTACTAAAGTAGAGGCTCGAGCTGGCGAGCTTCAAGAGGAATTTGTTAAGGCTAAGAGGGAGAATGCTAATATAGAGGAACAAGTGAAAAATGTCATCTGCGATCATTGGGGAGGACGTTCCATGGCCTGAGAATGACTTCTTGATTCCCTAAATCATGGGAAAGTTCCTTGGTGGTGGTGGTGTGGGTCTTCTAACACATGTGCCCCCCCTCCCCCGGCGCGTTCTGACCGAAGGGAAAAGGTCGCCACAAGTTGAGGTGTTCAATGCTTAGAGGTGGCAGATCCTCAAGAAAGGCTAAGTAGTCTGTTGAGTAATTATATAAGTAGTTGGTTGTCTGTCAAAGGCTAAGTAATTTAGAGAGCAACCTTAGAAGTTGCATAGAGACGAAGTAGCCTGAAGGGCCACCTTGGAGATTGCATGAAAACCAAGTAGCGCCAAGTATCCTTAAGGACAACCACGGAGGTTGGCTAGAGGCGAAGGAGCCTTGAGGTGCAACTGCGGAGGTTGACTTAAGGTGCAACTACGAAAATTGGATTGAGGTGAAACCACGAAAGTTGGCTTAAGGTATAACCACAGAGGTTGATTTAAAGTACAACCACAGAGGTTGGTTGAAGGTGTAGCCACGGAGGTTGGCTTGAGGTGAAAGAACCTTGAGGTGCAACCGCTGAGGTTGCAATAATCACAAAATAAAGGAACATTTAGAGTTATGAAAAACAAATTTCTCTTTACTAATTATACGTTTTGTGTTAGTTTGGTCCCAGACCTTTCAATTGTATCAATTTCATCCCTCAAGTTTTCAATTTGTATTATTTGTTACAAGTGAAATCAATCGTTTAAATTGACTAATAGAGATGGTCACATCCATCTCACGTGACCACAATTAGGGGGCATTTTTAAAAATGTAAAGGACTAAAGAGACACAAGTTGTAAATGTGAAGGACTAGATTGCACACATTACAAATTTAAGGGACCAAAGTGACTCCCAAAATAACACAAATCAAAAACTTATGGGACTGAAATAACACAATTAAAAGAATGAGGACCAAAGTGATACAAACTGCATACTTTAGGAATGATTACAATATTTTACCCTAAATAAAAAGAATCAATTGAGACAAGTAACCACTCGTCAATTTCTCAATGTAAGTCTTGTCATAAATCTTTCTCTACCTGCAATGGGTAAAAAAGGGCTGGAAGCAAACAATCAAGTACCCTAATTGAGAATAATGTGGATTAAGCGTATCAAAATACAACCGTCAACATCAATCTCTCCCCTCATTTGATCTCCCCTACTATACTCCAAAAACCTCTATCTCCCCCTTTTTGAAAATATAACAATACATATGATCTTTCCCTTGTTCTAATGCATGGCATATTGGATGTTTTGGACATATCGCAATGTTAAGTGAGAGTCGTCTTGTGCATTCTCTAATGTTGTGCATTCTCTAATGTTAGGCTTGTCCTACATACATAATTTACAAAACTTTCAACTAGTATATAAAGTGGCAAAAATATCACCGTATAATCCAAAAATGGAGGAGGGACGAAAATTATATAACGTTCTGCACTAGATTTCGAACATGTACACATGTCATGGAGGGACTTGGCGGTTGGATTTATTTTTCTTATCATTGTTGCAAATTACAATGCACAGAATTTTGGCACATATCACTGTTAAGAATAACAGTTGGAACTGCTAATTTCAACATCACTAATTTTTCAAAAATCAATATAGCCACAACTCTTTAAAAAGTGTATCCGACCTCTATTAAGGTCTACAAATAAGAGTTCTTCAATTTTAGATTACTTGAGATATGTGAAAAAGATACTCAAATTAAGAATAGAACACCGTATATATAGTAAAACAATAGTATAAAGTAACCTGAACATTAGGCAAAACATAAAAGTAATAGTAAAGGTAAAAAAAGAAAAAGAAAGAAAAGAAATTCTAATAAACTAGACTATAACTCCAACACTCCCCCTCAAGGTAGGCGCAAAAATGTCAACTAAGCTAAATTTGACAAACTGAATCCTAAAAAATAGATAGAGTGACAAATTTTGTGAAAACCTCCACAACCTGATCACTGATTCTCACAAATAATGGAGCGACAATACCACAACTAACATTTTCCTAAAGAAAGTGAATATCGATTTTAATATGCTTCGTTCTCTCGTGTAGTATAAAGTTAGAAATGAGTTAAATAGCAGATCGATTATCACAATATAATGTGGATAGAGAAGTCATTGAAAATCTCAACTCGTCAAAATCGATTGTAGCCATATAATCTCACACGTGCCAAGTGTCAGTGCTCGATATTTTGTCTCTGCTGATGAGCGGAAGACAATTGTTGCTCCTTGCTCTTCCAAAAGATAAGATGTGTCTATCAAAAAGCACAGAAGCCCGTAGTAGATCGTCCATCACACGCTCCTTCATAATCTGAATCTGAATAATAGGCTAGAGAACCAGTCTGAGATCCTGATGCATAGAACAACCTTAAGTCTAGGACAAGACTTGAGGTACCGAAGAATATGATAAACTACATCAAGATGAGGCTGACATGACCTGTGTATGAACTGACTAACTCGACTGACAGTGAATGAAATGTCTGGCCTAGTGTTGACTAGGTAGATAAGTCAACCTACCAACCTCTGATAGACGGTCGAATCTCTCAACTTCTCACCTTCAGCAGTAAGCTTCAGGGTTGGAATCATAGGTGATGATGTTGGTTTGTACCCCAGCATCTCAGTGTCTGAAAGAAGATCCAGAACATACTTTCTCTGAGAGAGAACAATACCCCTGCTGCTACCGACAACCTCAATCTCAAGAAAGTATTGTAGAAATCTAAGGTCCTTCACATCAAATGCCTTCCCAATGTTTACTTTGAACTATGCAGTCCTAGAAACATCATCCCTAATAATAATAATATCATTAACATATACCAAAAGGATGACACACTGGCTAGAAATATTTCATTGAATGAAGCAAGTATGATCAGAATGACATCTGGTGAACCCTAAACGTACAACGACACCACTAAATTGAGAGAACTAGGCTCGTGGTAACTATTTTAGTCGATAAAGAGACTTACGCAGTCGACATACCTTTCCAACATGCTCCCACTTACCACGAAAGCCTGGGGGTGCATCCATATAAATAATTTCGTCCACATCACCGTGAAGAAACACATTCTTCACATCTAACTGATAAAAAGACCAAGAGTACTTCGCAGCCAGAGAAATAATCAATCGAATAGTAGTCAATTTTATCACGGGGACAAAGATAGCACCAAAATCATGACCTAGCACTTGAGTAAATACCTTCACCACAAGCCTAGACTTGTGACAATCAATAGTACCATCCGCAAAAAACTTCAGGGTGTAAACTCAACGATAGCCAACAGGCTTCACCCCTAAAGGTAAAGAGACAAGATCCCATATATGATTACGCCGAAGAACATCCATCTCCGTCTACATGGCAAGAACCCACAAGCGCTCTCGCATAGCCTCTATAATAGAGCGAGGAGTTGACGTATCTGATAAGGTCATACTATAAGTTCAAAATGTAGGAGACAAATCACCATAAGAAACATAAGTAGAGATCGGATATAAAGTCTTGGTGGTCCATCCATAATGAACAATTGGACGGTGATCACGCTACAGATAACGACACCCTAAATCATCATCCTTCATTGAAAATGTCTCATCAGGTAAAGTAACAGTACCTGCAATCTCATCAGTACTAACAATAGGTACATTAATATGCTCAACGAATTAAGAAGTATTGCTTGTATTGCCTAAGATAGAAGGGACATTAGCAAGGGGATGAGAGCGAGGGTGACAAACATAAACCTGCAAAGGAAGAAAGATTGGTGACTCTATACTGATAGGGAAGAATGACTCTGAAGGAGAAAAGACTGATGACTCTGTAGCGATAGTGACCAATGTCTCTGGCTCTTATGGTAACGAAAAATCAAAGGGAATATCATCAACTAGAGAGGCAAACATAGGACTAGAAGAAAAATAAGGAATATGCTTAAGAGAGGTAACATCTAGACTGTGATACATACGGTGTCTAATAGGATCATAATACCGATACTCTTTAGACTAATGACAATAGCCCACAAAGACACAATGAATTACTTTATCATCAACCTTATGGCGAGTAGGAGACCAATCCTGAACAAAATATGTGTAGCCAAAAACACAAAGGGGGACCGAAAAAAATGTCTACTTAGGGAATAAGACTTGTAAGGGAGTTCTATGCTGAAGAACACGACTTTATATACGATTGCATAGAAAGGTAAAAGTCAAAACAGTAAAATGCCAATAAGATTTTCGTAACCCCATACCTCTAAGCATACAACGTACCATCCCTATCAAACTCCTATTTTCTCTTTCAGCAACTCCATTTTGCTTAGGAGTATATGGACAAGTGAGCTAATGAAGGATACCTTAAGAAGAAACGTGATAAACTAAGGCACCAGACATATAATGTTTGGTATTATCCGAACAAAGAACACGAAAAATGATATCGAATTGTGTATTAATCATCTAGAGAAACTGAGTGATGACAAGGAGTACATCAGACTTCCTATGCAAAAGATAGATCCAAGTACAACCAGTATAATCATATATAAATGTCACATAGTATCAAGCACCTGACAAAACTGTAATAGGAGAGGGTCCCTAAATATTAGAGTGTATTAGGTCAAATGACTTGGGTGACTGATGCATACAAGGAATATAATTGGTCCAAACATGTTTCAATAGTGAACATATAACACAGTCAAGTTTACCACCAACAAAAGCATTGCTCAATGCAGGAAATAACATACATAAATATTTAAAATTTGTATACCCAAAATAGTCATGCCACAACTAAACAGTTTGTGATGAAAAATCAAAATGAAAAGTGCTAAATAAAATACTAGCATGTAAGCTAGAAACAGATAAAGATAAAACAAGTGCAAGTGATGGAAGTGGAGGAACTGGTAAAACTAAAGGTTGATCGCCTATATAATATAGTTCATCTCTCTCATGTCCCCTGATAATAATCCTCCTGATACTCAGGTTCTGCAAATAATACGAATTAGATAAGAACACAACCACACAATAAAAATCTCTGGCTAACTGATGTACAGATAATAGATCCATGGCCAACTTTGGAGCAAGAAAAATTGAATGTAATATAAAGTCATCTGAGATGCAGACTATACCCCTACTAACAATAAGAACATGTGTCTCATCTGCTAGCTAAACCTTTGTATGTAATTACTCGTCAAAAATGGTGAAGTGATGGGCCTCACCTGTCAATGACCATTCGCACCCGAGTCCAGCATCTAAAGAGGAGATGAACTGGCACAAGCATAAAAGGCACGAGATATACCTGTAGTGGTGGCAGTAGTAGTAGTCAGACCCTGAGAAGTCAGGACAGACATAAGTATATCCAATCGGGAAGTGATAGCATCCATATCACTCTGCCAAGGAGCAACAGTAGGAGCAGCAACAGTAGGTGGTAGTACCTCAGCAATAGCAGCAGTACGATCGTGAGGAGGCGACTTAAGCTCTAGATGCAGTTTCTAAAAAGCAGCCCTAAGATGTCCTGATTGGCCACAATAATCACACTAACGAGAATCCCCTTGTTTGCACTGATCTAGGATGCCCTAACGGTGCTAGTCCGAGCGCTATCTACCCCTAGCTGAGGATCCTAAAAGAGACCCTGCAGCAGCTGCAAGAGCCATCTGGTTGACTAGAGGAGTTAAGGCCACAACTGGAAGTGATGCAATACGGGCACGATGTTCATGCTGCTCAATCATTGCATACACCTCATAAAAAGACAAAAGCCTCATTTATCGACAAGATCTGTGAACGAGGTCCCTCAAACTTATCACGAAATTCCATAAGAAACTTGTGAATTCTATCCTCCTACTTTCGAATACGCAAGAATGTCGCTCTCTCGGGCTCTATCCTCAGAATAGTAGCAAGAGGACATAGAATCTCATACTCAAGCCAGCATTGGGTCAAATAGTCATAATAGTCCTGAATCATCATATCTCCCTACTTAGCATATGAGAGCTCCTGAGAAAGCTTATAAACACGAACTCCCTATTTTGATTGGGAATACATCTCTAATAATGCACCCCATAACTTCGGAACAGAGCTATGAAACTGGTGAATCTTGCAAACAGATAGCTCTATCGAGCAAAATAACCATCCAATAATAGTGCAATTCTTAGAGAACCACACATAATATCTAGGGTTATAATGATCTGGCTTTGGCTGAGATCCTGTCAAACATCCAAGTTTCCTTACACGGCCCAAGAAAATCTAGAATGATCGTGACCACTTAGCAAAGTAACGGCCATTCAACAACTATGCCATAACCTTTTGAGAGATCATACTCGACATTGTTGGTAATGTAACTGTGCTAGTAGGTACTGTATACTGGTCAAATATAAAACTAGGAGAAGCAGGTGGTACATTCTTGGTGGAAGTACTAATAGTAGAGGTTTCAACAATAGAGATCTCAACAGTAGGAGTCTCAAGTCCCTCAGCAGTACTCATGTCAACAATAACACGTGGGCACCTGTGACAAAAAATACTCTAAGATAAGTAGAGGGACAAAATAAAAGAAAATAATATAACTCTAGCCGAACAGTAGCGACAGATAAAGAACGTCCAGAAAACTCCCAAATAATCAGGTCACGGTGCCTAAAAATTCAGTGAATATATAAGTGATCTACTACATCAAAAGCAGATCAACAGTGAAGAGGATTCAACCCCTCTTAAAAAGGTTCTAGATGTTGCAACTCTAGGAAAAATAAGTCAGTAGCGCAAAAGAGATGGCGACACTTTGAAGAGTGCGAAGCACGAAGGCGGGCGACTGGTATTGCTACAGGATAGATTTTTTGTTGGGGCAATGGGGCTAGTTTGGCTGGGTTGGTTTATATGGATTTGCTGGGTTTGGGGTTGGGCTATAAGCCAGGCAAGAGGCTGGTTTCGCTAGGCAGTGGGTTGATTTTGTTGGGTAATGGGCTGGGTGGTGGGCTAGACTAGTTTTGCTGGGCAGTGGGTTAGGCTATTGGAGTTGGGTTGATTTTGCTGAGGTAGTATGTTAGTGGACTGGCAAAAGACTTTGCTGGGTTGTTGGGCTTTAGGGGTGGTTGTGGTTGAGTCGGTGGGTTTGGTTTATGCTGTCGATGGTTGTTGAGTGTTAGAGTTTTGGGTTTGGTGTTGGTTTATGCTGGGAAGCTAGGCTGTGAGGAGTGGGCTGTCGATGCTTGCTAGAAGGTGGGATGGTGGTTGGAAGTGGCTTTCTGGCCTGGGTATTCATCTGTCGATGCTTGGTTGGAAGGTGTGGCGTTGTTGGGTAGTGTGGTGGTGGCTGGTAGTGGCAATGANGAAGCTAGGCTGTGAGGAGTGGGCTGTCGATGCTTGCTAGAAGGTGGGATGGTGGTTAGAAGTGGCTTTCTGGCCTGGGTAGTCATCTGTCGGTGCTTGGTTGGAAGGTGTGGCGTTGTTGGGTAGTGTGGTGGTGGCTGGTAGTGGCAATGACTGATGATTGGGTAGGATTGTTAGGGTTAAGATTAGGGTTAGGGTTGATGGCTAGGGTTAGAGGTCGGGTTTGGCTCTAATACTAACTTGAGATAAGCGAAAGGGATACCCAAACTAAGAGTAAAACCCCGTATATATAGCCAAACAATAGTATAAAGTGATCTGAACATCCCTCTGGTCTAGGCAAAACATAAAAGTAATAGTAGGGTAAAAAAGGGAAAAGAAAGAAAATNGCTCTAATACTAACTTGAGATAAGCGAAAGGGATACCCAAACTAAGAGTAAAACCCCATATATATAGCCAAACAATAGTATAAAGTGATCTGAACATCCCTTTGGTCTAGGCAAAACATAAAAGTAATAGTAGGGTAAAAGAAAGAAAAGAAACCCTAATAAACTAGATTATAACTCCAACAACATTTATCAATCTAAAATCGTACTATCTTCTTCATCTTTCCCTGATAAGTCGAATTATAATTTTGTATGAACATTTTGAAGAGAAATTTCAAAATTGNAATCGTACTATCTTCTTCATCTTTCCCTGATAAGTCGAATTATAATTTTGTATGAACGTTCTGAAGAGAAATTTCAAAATTTNCTTTCCCTGATAAGTCGAATTATAATTTTGTATGAACATTTTGAAGAGAAATTTCAAAATTTTTATATACAAATTTCTGGCGACTTTATTATATCCTGGATTTGGTACGAACTTGATAAGACAAATTACAATTTCGTACGAAAAGTTCTAAAGAGAAATTTCAAAATTGTTGTATGCAAATTTCTGGCAACTTTGTGATATCTTGCATTTGTTTCGAACCTAACAACAAACTTTTACAAGTGGGGCAAATATAGCCTTAAAGATAGTATATTTGAAACTCCTCAAAGCCACTGATTATTTTCTTGATTTATGCTATTGATATAACTTGGTAACGCTATTAACTCATAACAAAAAAGAAAAATTAAATAAGATGGTACAAATCATCAAATATTCAAGGAAAGATATTAACTCAAAGAGCATGTGGTTCATCACATTTCTCTCTTGAAAAGAAAGCTTTCTTATGCAATTCTTCNAACTCAAAGAGCATGTGGTTCATCACATTTCTCTCTTGAAAAGAAAGCTTTCTTATGAAATTCTTCTCCCCTTAATGTCACTAAAGACGTTGACAAAGTTACAAATAAAAGTGATGAATAAGAATGCACAAGAGATGAACATTCCAAATCTAGGTTTCTAAGGTATAACATGTCACCATCAAAGCTAGACACAAGACTATAGCACACCATCTCTTCTAGGATACCAGTTGCGAAGTAAAATTGTGCATGAAATGGAGTGAAAGAACTGAAAAAACAAGAAGATAGCGAGCATCTTATGCATTTCAATTTAAAATCTCAAATAATATCCTATGTACTTTCATAATGTCAAAATTATTGTCATTTATCTTATTGCTCTATCGATATAATAACTTTACAGGGACAATCAATATCGTATTTTCACAATATAAAAACCTCATTAGAAACATTACGTATATTTTATTTGGTAAGAGACAAGGAAAGGGAGCAGGATATAGAGCCCCAGGGAGTTTATACAGAAACTAAGAGGCATGTTGACGTTTGACAAACATACTCTGTAGGTGTTATGTACACTTTTGAGGAACAAATCTACTAACATTTAACGTTCATGNACTCTGTAGGCGTTATGTACACTTTTGAGGAACACATCTACTAACATTTAACGAACACATCCTTTATCATTATCTAATTGGATCGGCCCAATGATATAAGACTTTTGTTTGAACATCTCAATTGATTTACAGGAGCTATTATTTCAGCTAAATGACCCTTCATGTGGTTATCTTTGCTAGTATGATAACAAAAGAATGGGTTGTAGGTGATTATTTAGAAAGAAATGAAGGGTAATAGTGACATTTAATGAGTAAAGATATTATGTGGTACTAAAGCGGTTATTTACAAAGAAACAAAAGTGGACACTAACCCCCCACCCTCTCACTTTACAATTGTAATAGTGAATGGTGAAATCATTCTGCAAAATGTAGCAAATCAAATTAACTTTTACATGTCAAAAACAACAAATATTTGAAGAGTTTTAGGTTGGTCGAAATTTGGGGTACCATTCCATCATTCCATAGACACATAAAATTGGAATTTTTGTAATTTGTACCCTCAAAGATTATATTTCTTATTGTGCCCTCAATATATCAAAAGTATTGCAATATGGCTCTTCTGTTATATTCCGTTGTTTTTTTTCGTCAAAAACTAACTCATTGACACAGACAAAAAAATTATCAAAAAACTTATAAAAAAGTCACATCACAACAATACTTTTGATATATTGAGAGTGAAATGTGATGATGCACAAAATGATTTTGCACACCACCTGTCAAGTGTAAATAATAAATGCAAGAGTAAAGTAAGGAGATGGAGAGACACAAGCAACTTATAGTGGTTCGGTCAACATGACCTACGTCCACTCTTGAATGGCTTTGGTCGTCGAGTACTTTATTAACTCAAGGGTATAGGGAACAGAGAGTACAAGATTTGAGGGAGAGGAAAGAGTCGTGCTTAGTAAAGGTGTGATGCCCCCCCAAGTGTTGGCGGGGCATGCAATTTATAATAGTCTCCTAACATATTGGGACTACTTTACAGCAGCTAAACGACTATTCTGGTGGAGTTCACGACTTTTTCTCAATGGGCGAGGAGGTTGGGGAGCTCTCCATGAGATGTGGTCAAAGATAAGGTGAGGGTGGACTGTTTCCTTATGTGGTGCTGGTGAGGCTCTCATGCTCTCCCTCTTGATGACGTCGCCAAGCAGAGAGTTTGACTGGTCTTGGACCGTGTTGGATTTGGTGGATATTTTATAAGGTTAGGCTCATCAATTGGGATTGGGCTTTCCTCATAAACTGGGTTATTTGGGCTTGACCCATCATTTGCCCCCAATGCCCTGTGTCCAAAGAAACTTGGAGAAAGGTGCATTAGTTTACATCTTGAGTTATATGTGGTGGAGACTTCTTCTACTAGATGACTCTTCCCCTCCACAATGCATTTTTGCTTTGGTGCATACCTCAAGTTTTTTTCACTTTTACTAGGATTTTTAAGAAGGCCCATAATTTTCAATTTGGGCTTTTCCCTCTTAAAAAACCCTAGGCTATAAATATAACCTTCTTCTTTATCTTACCCATTTCATTTACTTTGAGATTGAGTACCCATTCCTTGAAAACCTTGAGAGCCCATTCTTATGAGCTAAGTTCTTTCCATTTCATTGAGACTTGGGAAAAAGGAGGCAAAGCTTGAAACCGTTCAAGAATATTTTGTTGAGATTCTTGGGTGGAGTTTTTAAGTGGGTAGTGTAGCTTAAAGGAGGTGGAGTGAAAAACTCCATTGGTGCCATGGGGAGTGGCAAAATTGGGGCTGAAACAAGTGGTCATGGAGCCCTTGGAGCTGCAAGGGTTGAAGGAGGAAGAAGAGGGAGATTCCCGCTGGCCACCGCTATTGTGGGCGTGCACCAGCAGCTCGCGAGGGGGCCTGTAGGCGCTGTTTTAGGCACTGGTCTAGGCGCCCCATGTGTGGGTTTGGGCAGTTTTGGCAAGGTCTCCAACACAAGTAAGTGTGCAGGGAAGGTGGTGGACAGCATAAGCGAGATGGACAGCGACCTAGGTGCCAATATGGGCTACTTGGGCGCTGATAATGTTATTCTGGACAGCTTTGGCGTGATGGGCAGCTGCCTAGGTGCTGATAATGCTGTCCTGGACAACTCTAGTGCGATGGGCAATTGACTGGGTGCTAATAATGTTGTCCTGGGCAGCTTAGGCGCGCTGGGCAGCAGCCATTTTCCAGTTGGAGGTGCAGGAAACCGGGCCAGGGAGTAGCGAGGAGAGTTGGGCAGCAGCCTGGGCGCAGGGACAGATCTGGGCGCCACTCCAGACGCTTATTTAGGCACTAGTAGAGCTATTTTGTGCAATTTTGAAGGGTCAGGCAGCATTGGGCTGCATCGTTTGGGAAAACAGAGGGAATCAGGCACCTCTCTAGGCACTGGACTACCCCATTTGGGCGAGCACATAGGATCCAAAATCTCTCCAAGTGTTGGGCTACCTCGTTTGGGTGAGCATAGAGTGCCATACACCTCTACTTGGCTTCCTCATTTGGGCGCCTTGGGTGAGCCTAGGGCTGCCTAGGGCACTTTGGAGGGAATGTTTTGGGTGCTTTGGGCCAGCCTAGGGCTGCCTTGGGAGAGCCTGCTTGTGATGACAAAAATAATATTATTTCAAACATTAAAATATCTCACATAATTACCTGTAGAGAAAGGTAGGTTGCTTGCGTGAGAGCAAAAACAGAGTTGGAGAACTGCTCGTGATAGAGCTACATCTTTTGAGACCTAGCTTTTGACGACCCATGAAAGAGTCTTTAAGCTTGAGGTATAGGCTGCCTGTTTGAGAACAGCACAGAGGCCAAGCTTTTGGCAACCCGCGAGAGAGTCGCTAAGCTGGATATTGAGACTGCCTGTTTGAGAACAGTACAGAAGCCAAGTTTTTGGGCGACCCACGAGAGAGTCGCTAAGCTGGATATTAAGGCTGCTTGTTTAAGAATAGTGCAAAGGCTAAGTTTTTGGCTACCCGTGAGAGAGTCGCTAAGCTGGATATTGAGGCTACCTATTTGAGAACAGTACAGAGGCAGGTCAAACTTTTGGCGACTCATGAGAGAGTCGCTAAGCTAGATATTGAGGCTACCTATTTGAGAACAGTGCAAAGGCAGGTCAAGCTTTTGGAGATCCGCCAGATGATTCACCTCTCCTGAACCTGTTGATTTCCTCAGCATTCATATATTTTTGAGCTTTTTCCAATAATTCTGGCATGCTCTTTGGTGGTCGCTTCATTATTGAAAAAAAGAATTTGGATGAATAGAGGCCTCCCAGAAAGGTGGTCATGGTGACTTTGTCATTGAGCTCCTCGATTTAGAGGACCTCCTCATTAAAACGAGTGAGGTAACTCCTCAGCGTCTTGATCATGTTTTATGTTGAGCAGATGAGTGGCAGGCTTTTGTTGGTGGCGTCCGCCAATGAACTGTGCCACAAATGATCTACTCAATTCAGCAAAGGAGCCTATGAAGGCCGGGGTGAGTTTGGCAAACCATTATCACGTTGATCCCTTCAAAGTAGTTGGGAATGCCCTACACATAATTTCGTTGGGGACGTTGTGCAGTTGCTATAAGGTCTTGTAGGTTTCGAGGTGATCAAGTGGATCCTTCATTCCATCAAAGGTCTCCACGAATAACATTTTAAACTTTTGAGGGAGGGGGTAGTTCGCCATGTCAGGTTTGAAAGGCGTGTTTGTCCGCCTTACAAGGTAGTCTACTGTCTCGGGTCCCTACACCTTCATGGTGTTGAAGATGTCACTCAATTGATTTTACACTTCCTTAATTTTCTCGTCCCAGTGATTAGGGCTTCCTCTAGAATGTTCATGGAAATGACTCACATGCTCTATACTTTGGTTTTCGCTCTCATCTTCTTGGAGATAAAAGTCTTCACCATGGGAAGCAAAATGAGGAGGTGGAGCTCCTTGATGTCCAGGGCGTGAAGCTCCTTGAGGTCCTCCACGCTGTGCACCTCCAAGTTGTGCTCCTCCTTATCCAGCGAGCATGAGTTGCAGTATCTGCTGGTTTTGGGCTACCAGTTGCTGCATGGTCTACAACATTTGCTGTGGATTTGGAGTTGGAGCAGAGTTGGTAGGTGGAGGAGTAACCTCCTCCTCTCTTGGGGGATTGTCTTCAGGTTAGTTCATGAATCTGATAGTGATCGTCATTGGTTCAGCAAATGGAATGTTTAGGAGTGAGAATTTTGTCGATTCTCACAGACGGCGTCAAACTGATGATGCACAAAATGGTTTTGCACACCACCTATCAAGTGTGAATAATAAATGCAAGAGTAAAGTAAGGAGATAGAGAGACACAAGCAACTTATAGTGGTTCGGTTAAGGTGACCTACGTCCACTCTTGAATGACTCTGGTCGTCAAGTACTTCATTAATTCAAGGGTGTAGAGAGTAGAGAGTACAAGTTTTGAGGGAGAGGAAAGAGTCATGCTTAGTAAAGGTGTGATACCCCCCAAATGTTGGCGGAGCGTACAATTTACAGTGGTCCCCTAACAGATTAGGGCTACTTTACAGCAGCTAAACGACTATTCTGGTGGAGCTCACGACTTTTTCTCAACGGGCGAGGAGGTTGGGGAGCTCTCCATAAGATGCGGTCAAAGATAAGGTGAGGGTGAATTGTTTCCTTCTGTGGTGCAGGTGAGGCTCCCATGCTCTCCCTCATGATGACATAGTCAAGCAGAGAGTTTGACTGGTCTTAGACCGTGTTGAATTTGGTGGGTATTTTATAAAGTTTGGCTCATCAATTGGGATTGGGCTTTCCTCATAAAATGGGTTATTTGGACTTGACCCATCAAAATGTAAGAAATTTATTTGTGTTTATTTGGATATAGTATGGGATGTAATCTGGGTTTATCTTCATTCGTTAATTTTAATCATGTACAAGGCTAAACAACTATGTTCTTGTTAATAATATCGTTAATGCCCGCCAAATTTCAACACCGACTGGTATCACCATGTCATTTTAGAATGTTAGGGGGGTCTCCATGTTATTTGACCAAAAGTTAGAGAGTTTGTGAAAAAATTACCCAAAACTTAATGATATTTTACATCTTACTTTAAGGTTTTTACTGAAATCATGTCGGGTGTGTAATTTTTATTGAAAGTGAACATGGGGTCATGAAAATTATCGTATGATCTCTTGGATAAATATGCAACGAGTAAATATCTATACTATTAATTAAGGGAGAGATGAGGTTTGGTATCCACACATAGAATGTCTATAGTAACCATAGATTATCTATAATAATCACTCATAATTTTCTCCCTTATTTTTTATTAGGGATAATTTGTATCTGAAGTCACGGTGAAATGTGAATAGTTTTGAGAAGGATGTTGATGGCCGTTGGATGAGTCTATTTGAGACCGTCAGATGAACTTATTGAAATCTGTCCTATTTTATATTATAAATATGTAACTGTCTCCGCATAAAATACTATTATTCTCTTTTATTTTTGTTCCAAAAGAGAATAATCATATCAAACCATTTAGATTTATCCATTTCAATCCCTTCATACTTCCACATATTTCTTTTTCTGTCTATCGCACATGTTTTTGACCCTTAGATTGTGTGTCCCCTCTTATATTTTCCCATCAATTGTCATATTTATCACTTTATACTTCAAACTATGATGATTAATTTTATACTAGTCTAATTATAGATATCTACTACGAATTGCAGGGAAAGTAGTCGCTTAGTACCAAAACTATGTGATATTATTTTATTTAGGCACAAAATCTGATGATATGTGGACATTTCTCATTTGAAGCATAACACGCGAATGTTTGTTTTTGGGATAATACAAAACAATATCACACAATTCAGAGATAAATTTTGAAATGATTAATAGAAAAGGTGAAGCGTTATCATGACCATGGTTTAAGGATGGTCACCTTCCTTCTTCGCATTTTATTATTATTTTTTTGGCCAGAAGAAGGAATGTGGACTTGTTATTTATATTAGAATAAGCTAGTAAATTATTATTTCAAAGAAGCAAAAAGTTTATTAAGGGATACATAAACTTATTACATTAATTTACTTGGAACTTTTTGCTTATAGTGACCATCATATCATTTGAAACAACAATGTTTGTCCAGGATAAAACCAAAGGCTTTGCATAGAGCATTGCAAAATGGAGCAAGCACCTCCAAACACCTCTTTATGCAAACTTGGCTTGCCTCATCTGCCAAGACACAAAAATAAGTCAATGTAAATAAAAAATAGAACTTAAAAAAAAAAAAAATCAAATGAGATGTTTATTTTTATAATCGAAAATCATTCAAATTACACATTCTTTAAACTCATGGTTGTAAACAATACTCGCATGCATGCACGTAATTATCTCCCACTCACATGCATCGACTAAACCTGAGTTTTATATTAATCGACTAATAGAAAAGGTGAGTCAAAGTTAGGGTGTACAAATTTATATCTCGTCCTTTATTCGACCACTAAATGACACATGAATGAATTTCAGAGAGATGATTTACCAGCGGTAACAAGGGTTGTTGTTGCAGTAATGGCAATGATAATGAGAAGAAGAAAGAGAATTTTTTGAAGAACCATCTCTTCTCTTCTAGTAATTCTTAAGTAAGAAGCTATTCGTGTTGGGCAACACTTTATATAGGCCCAAATTAAAGAGGAGAGTGCCAAATGAATTAAAAGCTTGTTACTTTTACTTAATATATTGGTAGCATCGGACAAAAGAAAGTAATTAATTTCAACAACTTGATATTAGAAATGACAATTAGTTGTACTCTCTATGTGGAATCGTCCACCAATACTCCACTACTTTTACCAAACTTGGTAGGAAATTTGTCCTTTCTCACAACAATCGCCTTTAGGAATTTTAAATCGCCTTTTTTATTGTACTGGTAATGTACAACGTGCGTTATATGTAAATATATTTAAATAATAATTTTTTTATGAAAATTTGAAATTATATTAGTAATTTAATTGAATAATTNTATTAGAAATGACAATTAGTTGTACTCTCTATGTGGAATCGTCCACCAATACTCCACTACTTTTACCAAACTTGGTAGGAAATTTGTCCTTTCTCACAACAATCGCCTTTAGGAATTTTAAATCGCCTTTTTTATTGTACTAGTAATGTACAACGTGTGTTATACGTAAATATATTTAAATAATAATTTTTTTATGAAAATTTGAAATTATATTAGTAATTTAATTGAATAATTAATTATGTTTCAAATAATTAATTATTATTTCATTTATTGATTTATTTTACCCATCTTTGAGAATCTAATCTTTGATTATTTTTATGTATTTTTTCGGCTACTTTAGACATTTTCTCTTTTGTTTTTATAGTGGAGTTTCATTGTAAGATTGTCATTTATTTGCACATTTAAATATACTTGTAAATGTCCACGTGCGTTGCATGTGGAGTATTTTGATTAAAAGNATTATGTTTCAAATAATTAATTATTATTTCATTTATTGATTTATTTTACCCATCTTTGAGAATCTAATCTTTGATTATTTTTATGTATTTTTTCGGCTACTTTAGACATTTTCTCTTTTGTTTATAGTGGAGTTTCATTGTAAGATTGTCATTTATTTGCACATTTAAATATACTTGTAAATGTCCACGTACGTTGCATGTGGATTATTTTGATTAAAAANTGTTTTTATAGTGGAGTTTCATTGTAAGATTGTCATTTATTTGCACATTTAAATATACTTGTAAATGTCCACGTGCGTTGCATGTGGAGTATTTTGATTAAAAGTTTTAGTTTTTATTTGTTATTCCTATTTTTACATTTTAAGTTTAATATTGGGAAACATATGTATCTAGATGTGTTTTTATTAACAAAAAAAATTGAACCAGAAAAAAGAGCATATTGGAAATCCTAATTTTGCAAATGATTTCTCCCAAGAAATATTTAATTTTTCACCAAATGAATTTCATTCTTACCAATGGAATATCTCANTATTTTTGAGCTTTTTCCAATAATTCTGGCATGCTCTTTGGTGGTCGCTTCATTATTGAAAAAAAGAATTTGGATGAATAGAGGCCTCCCAGAAAGGTGGTCATGGTGACTTTGTCATTGAGCTCCTCGATTTAGAGGACCTCCTCATTAAAACGAGTGAGGTAACTCCTCAGCGTCTTGATCATGNCACATAATTCCACTCTTAGCAATCCACTAATTTTTATTAAACGACAAAATTCTTGTTGTGCGTAGATCGATTAATAACACTATCATTTTTTCAGGCAATTTAGGAATAGCGATAAGTCAATTCTAAGTCAATTCATGCATGTCATGTCACCTTCATATTGTTATTTTTGGATCGTATCATTCTAATTCATAANCACATAATTCCACTCTTAGCAATCCACTAATTTTTATTAAACGACAAAATTCTTGTTATGCGTAGATCGATTAATAACACTATTATTTTTTCAGGCAATTTAGGAATAGCGATAAGTCAATTCTAAGTCAATTCATGCATGTCATGTCACCTTCATATTGTTGTTTTTGGATCGTATCATTCTAATTCATAATGTGGTTGTGCTGATGGATAATATTGACACTGTCGTTCAAGAACATAGAAAGAAATAGGGCATTGGAGTGTGGTCCAATAATATAAACTTTCGGTGATAAGGNCAGGTTTGAAAGGCGTGTTTGTCCGCCTTACAAGGTAGTCTACTGTCTCGGGTCCCTACACCTTCATGGTGTTGAAGATGTCACTCAATTGATTTTACACTTCCTTAATTTTCTCGTCCCAGTGATTAGGGCTTCCTCTAGAATGTTCATGGAAATGACTCACATGCTCTATACTTTGGTTTTCGCTCTCATCTTCTTGGAGATAAAAGTCTTCACCATGGGAAGCAAAATGAGGAGGTGGAGCTCCTTGNAAGAAGCATGATCCCATAGTGATTTAAGTTTGAAGCCAACTAAGCACCTCTTCGAGTATCNAGGGCATTGGAGTGTGGTCCAATAATATAAACTTTTGGTGATAAGGGAGGTGATAAATTTGAAGTGAGAGCTAGTCTTCAAAGCCAAGAAGCATGATCCCATAGTGATTTAAGTTTGAAGCCAACTAAGCACTTCTTCGAGTATCCACAATGTAACAATACTCAAAATAGTTTGTTGAAACATTTANACGCTGTGCACCTCCAAGTTGTGCTCCTCCTTATCCAGCGAGCATGAGTTGCAGTATATGCTGGTTTTGGGCTACTAGCTGCTGCATGGTCTACAGCATTGCTGTGGATTTGGAGTTGGAGCATTTGAGACAGAGTTGATAGGTGGAGGAGTAACCTCCTCCTCTCGTGGGGATTGTCTTCAGGTTAGTTCATGGATCTGATAGTGATCGTCATTGGTTCAACAAATGGAATGTTTAGGAGTGAGAATTTTGTCGATTCTCACAAACGGCGCNTAGAACTTAGCATGATTTTCAAAATTTTACCATTTTCAAATTACCAGGAATTGTAGAGTTGTTTATTCATTTTTTTCAAGGTTTATCATGCTNATTGGTTCAACAAATGGAATGTTTAGGAGTGAGAATTTTGTCGATTCTCACAAACGGCGCCAAACTGATGATGCACAAAATGGTTTTGCACACCACCTATCAAGTGTGAATAATAAATGCAAGAGTAAAGTAAGGAGATGGAAAGACACAAGCAACTTATAGTGGTTCGGTCAACGTGACCTACGTCCACTCTTGAATGACTTTGGTCGTCAAGTACTTCATTAATTCAAGGGTGTAGGGAGCAGAGAGTACAAACTTTGAGGGAGAGGAAAGAGTCATACTTAGTAAAGGTGTGATACCCCCAAAGTGTTGGCGGGGCGTGTAATTTATAGTGGTCCCCTAATATATTAGGGCTACTTTACAGCGGCTAAACAACTATTCTGGTGGAGCTCACAACTTTTTCTCAACGGGCGAGGAGGTTGGGGAGCTCTCCATAAGATGCGGTAAAAAAAAGGTAAGGGTGAATTGTTTTCTTATGTGGTGCAGGTGAGGCTCCCATGCTCTCCCTCATGATGACATAGCCAAGCAGAGAGTTTGACTGGTTTTGGACCGTGTTGAATTTGGTGGGTATTTTATAAAGTTTGGCTCATCAATTGGGATTGGGCTTTCCTCATAAAATGGGTAATTTGGGCTTGACCCATCAAAATGTAAGAAATTTATTTGTGTTTATTTGGATATAGTATGGGATGTAATCTGGGTTTATCTTCATTCGTTAATTTTAATCATGTACAAGGCTAAACAACTATGTTCTTGTTAATAATATCGTTAATGCCCGCCAAATTTCAACACCGACTGGTATCACCATGTCATTTTAGAATGTTAGGGGGGTCTCCATGTTATTTGACCAAAAGTTAGAGAGTTTGTGAAAAAATTACCCAAAACTTAATGATATTTTACATCTTACTTTAAGGTTTTTACTGAAATCATGTCGGGTGTGTAATTTTTATTGAAAGTGAACATGGGGTCATGAAAATTATCGTATGATCTCTTGGATAAATATGCAACGAGTAAATATCTATACTATTAATTAAGGGAGAGATGAGGTTTGGTATCCACACATAGAATGTCTATAGTAACCATAGATTATCTATAATAATCACTCATAATTTTCTCCCTTATTTTTTATTAGGGATAATTTGTATCTGAAGTCACGGTGAAATGTGAATAGTTTTGAGAAGGATGTTGATGGCCGTTGGATGAGTCTATTTGAGACCGTCAGATGAACTTATTGAAATCTGTCATATTTTATATTATAAATATGTAACTGTCTCCGCATAAAATACTATTATTCTCTTTTATTTTTGTTCCAAAAGAGAATAATCATATCAAACCATTTAGATTTATCCATTTCAATCCCTTCATACTTCCACATATTTCTTTTTCTGTCTATCGCACATGTTTTTGACCCTTAGATTGTGTGTCCCCTCTTATATTTTCCCATCAATTGTCATATTTATCACTTTATACTTCAAACTATGATGATTAATTTTATACTAGTCTAATTATAGATATCTACTACGAATTGCGGGGAAAGTAGTCACTTAGTCCCAAAACTATGTGATATTATTTTATTTAGGCACAAAATCTGATGATATGTGGACATTTCTCATTTGAAGCATAACACGCGAATGTTTGTTTTTGGGATAATACAAAACAATATCACACAATTCAGAGATAAATTTTGAAATGATTAATAGAAAAGGTGAAGCGTTATCATGACCATGGTTTAAGGATGGTCACCTTCCTTCTTCGCATTTTATTATTATTTTTTTGGCCAGAAGAAGGAATGTGGACTTGTTATTTATATTAGAATAAGCTAGTAAATTATTATTTCAAAGAAGCAAAAAGTTTATTAAGGGATACATAAACTTATTACATTAATTTACTTGGAACTTTTTGCTTATAGTGACCATCATATCATTTGAAACAACAATGTTTGTCCAGGATAAAACCAAAGGCTTTGCATAGAGCATTGCAAAATGGAGCAAGCACCTCCAAACACCTCTTTATGCAAACTTGGCTTGCCTCATCTGCCAAGACACAAAAATAAGTCAATGTAAATAAAAAATAGAACTTAAAAAAAAAAAAAATCAAATGAGATGTTTATTTTTATAATCGAAAATCATTCAAATTACACATTCTTTAAACTCATGGTTGTAAACAATACTCGCATGCATGCACGTAATTATCTCCCACTCACATGTATCGACTAAACCTGAGTTTTATATTAATCGACTAATAGAAAAGGTGAGTCGAAGTTAGGGTGTACAAATTTATATCTCGCCCTTTATTCGACCACTAAATGACACATGAATGAATTTCAGAGAGATGATTTACCAGCGGTAACAAGGGTTGTTGCAGTAATGGCAATGATAATGAGAAGAAGAAAGAGAATTTTTTGAAGAACCATCTCTTCTCTTCTAGTAATTCTTAAGTAAGAAGCTATTCGTGTTGGGCAACACTTTATATAGGCCCAAATTAAAGAGGAGAGTGCCAAATGAATTAAAAGCTTGTTACTTTTACTTAATATATTGGTAGAATCGGACAAAAGAAAGTAATTAATTTCAACAACTTGATATTAGAAATGACAATTAGTTGTACTCTCTATGTGGAATCGTCCACCAATACTCCACTACTTTTACCAAACTTGGTAGGAAATTTGTCCTTTCTCACAACAATCGCCTTTAGGAATTTTAAATCGCCTTTTTTATTGTACTGGTAATGTACAACGTGCGTTATATGTAAATATATTTAAATAATAATTTTTTTATGAAAATTTGAAATTATATTAGTAATTTAATTGAATAATTAATTATGTTTCAAATAATTAATTATTATTTCATTTATTGATTTATTTTACCCATCTTTGAGAATCTAATCTTTGATTATTTTTATGTATTTTTTCGGCTACTTTAGACATTTTCTCTTTTGTTTATATAGTGGAGTTTCATTGTAAGATTGTCATTTATTTGCACATTTAAATATACTTGTAAATGTCCACGTGCGTTGCATGTGGAGTATTTTGATTAAAAGTTTTAGTTTTTATTTGTTATTCCTATTTTTACATTTTAAGTTTAATATTGGGAAACATATGTATCTAGATGTGTTTTTATTAACAAAAAAAATTGAACCAGAAAAAAGAGCATATTGGAAATCCTAATTTTGCAAATGATTTCTCCCAAGAAATATTTAATTTTTCACCAAATGAATTTCATTCTTACCAATGGAATATCTCACATAATTCCACTCTTAGCAATCCACTAATTTTTATTAAACGACAAAATTCTTGTTGTGCGTAGATCGATTAATAACACTATCATTTTTTCAGGCAATTTAGGAATAGCGATAAGTCAATTCTAAGTCAATTCATGCATGTCATGTCACCTTCATATTGTTATTTTTGGATCGTATCATTCTAATTCATAATGGTTGTGCTGATGGATAATATTGACACTGTCGTTCAAGAACATAGAAAGAAATAGGGCATTGGAGTGTGGTCCAATAATATAAACTTTTGGTGATAAGGGAGGTGATAAATTTGAAGTGAGAGCTAGTCTTCAAAGCCAAGAAGCATGATCCCATAGTGATTTAAGTTTGAAGCCAACTAAGCACTTCTTCGAGTATCCACAATGTAACAATACTCAAAATAGTTTGTTGAAACATTTAGAACTTAGCATGATTTTCAAAATTTTACCATTTTCAAATTACCAGGAATTGTAGAGTTGTTTATTCATTTTTTTCAAGGTTTATCATGCTTTCGTCAATTGGAGCAAGCGTGTATATGAATGGAACCATGTGCACAAGTTTCCTGGTACCAAATTTCCATGTCCTCTTTGAGCAGCAAAAGAGGTGAATATGATGTGAAGTAATAGCCAGCACCATGATAAGAATTAGTGCTATTGTACAAACAAAAACAAGGTTATGTCTCATTATAATAATCACATTCCGTAGATGAAGACCTNCTTTCGTCAATTGGAGCAAGCGTGTATATGAATGGAACCATGTGCACAAGTTTCCTGCTACCAAATTTCCATGTCCTCTTTGTGCAGCAAACGAGGTGAATATGATGTGAAGTAATAGCCAGCACCATGATAAGAATTAGTGCTATTGTACAAACCAAAAACAAGGTTATGTCTCATTATAATAATCACATTCCGTACATGAAGACCAGTTGCTTACAAGACAATAAAATGAACAATAAAACAATCATGTATTTGAAAATTTTTTAGCCAGTTTCTAACTTTATTTCCCTAAATATGAGACATTACAACTATTGAGAGAGAGAGAGAGAGAGAGAGAGCGCTTACCAACGATGGAAAATAACATTCCAAAACCATGAATTCATAGATAGTCCATGTACACATTTTTGGAAATCTTAGATGTCTATTAAAAAGTAATAAGTAAGAATGACAGGAGTCAAAGTGAGGTTGCCTGGATAATAGGCGAGCCCTTTTGCCCTTCAAGTTGAGTTTGGTTGAAACTGTAAAGAGTTGAGCATGAGTATCCTCAAGAGAATCCTTGCTACTGCAATACATTCTTGTTGAAAAAAATTCATTATCTCATGGGTGGTAGTAATGATCACTGGACACATCACTTGTGATAGCTAAATATAGTGATGAAACATGGAAGCAAAACTCACTCTTCCTAGACGATTGCTATGCAAGTGCAAGGGCAAAAGCATTTTTTTTGGGCGAAGTCTGCAGATGAAAATAAATGAAAAATGAGAAACATCCACTGTTGAAAAAAGAATGACTAAAACAAACTCGATTAATTCAATGTATATAATTGTCATTGAAGGGAAAACCTTTCAGTTTTCATCAAAAGAATTTACCGCACAAAACCAATTGTTACACCCTACCGCAATTCAATATACATAATTGTCAATGAAGGGAGAATTTGAAGAGATGAATTCAATATGACCATTATTATTGATTCAATGGTAGTATAAGAACCAATAGTTTTTCATATTAACTAACACATTGAATACCGATGGAATTNCAGGAGTCAAAGTGAGGTTGCCTGGATAATAGGCGAGCCCTTTTGCCCTTCAAGTTGGAATACATTAAAATCATTAGGTATAAACTTTAATATCAATGAGTTTAAAGCATTATTAACTGAATTTTTAATGCCTAAAATCTAAGTAATTATAGTAATTATTGGATCAAGGATAAGGATGAAATGAACTTTACGACTGTGAATAAATAAAATTGAAGGTCAAGAGCCTTTACTCCTAGAAATGGAAGAGGTTAAAAGGCATGTTTGATATTATAAAATTAATAAAGGGAAAATAAGGGAAATAAAAGTTTTTCTCCTTAAGCCACTTTTAGAAGTAGTATAGATTAAATATTAGCTATATTTTTTTTCAAAGAGATTAATTAAATTGTAAACTATTATTTGTACTATAGTATTATGATATTGTTGCATATAAAAAAAATTAAATATGATATATATTTGACAATAAAAGCGAAATACAAATGTATAATATAATAATAGAATATAAAACATTGTATGTAATTAAATTACTAATAACTATTAATAACTGAGTTCAAAAGAATTTAANCTAGATTGTGTGTCCCCTCTTATATTTTCCCATCAATTGTCATATTTATCACTTTATACTTCAAACTATGATGATTAATTTTATACTAGTCTAATTATAGATATCTACTACGAATTGCAGGGAAAGTAGTCGCTTAGTACCAAAACTATGTGATATTATTTTATTTAGGCACAAAATCTGATGATATGTGGACATTTCTCATTTGAAGCATAACACGCGAATGTTTGTTTTTGGGATAATACAAAACAATATCACACAATTCAGAGATAAATTTTGAAATGATTAATAGAAAAGGGGAAGCGTTATCATGACCATGGTTTAAGGATGGTCACCTTCCTTCTTCGCATTTTATTATTATTTTTTTGGCCAGAAGAAGGAATGCGGACTTGTTATTTATATTAGAATAAGCTAGTAAATTATTATTTCAAAGAAGCAAAAAGTTTATTAAGGGATACATAAACTTATAACATTAATTTACTTGGAACTTTTTGCTTATAGTGACCATCATATCATTTGAAACAACAATGTTTGTCCAGGATAAAACCAAAGGCTTTGCATAGAGCATTGCAAAATGGAGCAAGCACCTCCAAACACCTCTTTATGCAAACTTGGCTTGCCTCATCTGCCAAGACACAAAAATAAGTCAATGTAAATAAAAAATAGAACTTAAAAAAAAAAAAAATCAAATGAGATGTTTATTTTTATAATCGAAAATCATTCAAATTACACATTCTTTAAACTCATGGTTGTAAACAATACTCGCATGCATGCACGTAATTATCTCCCACTCACATGTATCGACTAAACCTGAGTTTTATATTAATCGACTAATAGAAAAGGTGAGTCGAAGTTAGGGTGTACAAATTTATATCTCGTCCTTTATTCGACCACTAAATGACACATGAATGAATTTCAGAGAGATGATTTACCAGCGGTAACAAGGGTTGTTGTTGCAGTAATGGCAATGATAATGAGAAGAAGAAAGAGAATTTTTTGAAGAACCATCTCTTCTCTTCTAGTAATTCTTAAGTAAGAAGCTATTCGTGTTGGGCAACACTTTATATAGGCCCAAATTAAAGAGGAGAGTGCCAAATGAATTAAAAGCTTGTTACTTTTACTTAATATATTGGTAGAATCGGACAAAAGAAAGTAATTAATTTCAACAACTTGATATTAGAAATGACAATTAGTTGTACTCTCTATGTGGAATCGTCCACCAATACTCCACTACTTTTACCAAACTTGGTAGGAAATTTGTCCTTTCTCACAACAATCGCCTTTAGGAATTTTAAATCGCCTTTTTTATTGTACTGGTAATGTACAACGTGCGTTATATGTAAATATATTTAAATAATAATTTTTTTATGAAAATTTGAAATTATATTAGTAATTTAATTGAATAATTAATTATGTTTCAAATAATTAATTATTATTTCATTTATTGATTTATTTTACCCATCTTTGAGAATCTAATCTTTGATTATTTTTATGTATTTTTTCGGCTACTTTAGACATTTTCTCTTTTGTTTTTATAGTGGAGTTTCATTGTAAGATTGTCATTTATTTGCACATTTAAATATACTTGTAAATGTCCACGTGCGTTGCATGTGGAGTATTTTGATTAAAAGTTTTAGTTTTTATTTGTTATTCCTATTTTTACATTTTAAGTTTAATATTGGGAAACATATGTATCTAGATGTGTTTTTATTAACAAAAAAAATTGAACCAGAAAAAAGAGCATATTGGAAATCCTAATTTTGCAAATGATTTCTCCCAAGAAATATTTAATTTTTCACCAAATGAATTTCATTCTTACCAATGGAATATCTCACATAATTCCACTCTTAGCAATCCACTAATTTTTATTAAACGACAAAATTCTTGTTATGCGTAGATCGATTAATAACACTATTATTTTTTCAGGCAATTTAGGAATAGCGATAAGTCAATTCTAAGTCAATTCATGCATGTCATGTCACCTTCATATTGTTGTTTTTGGATCGTATCATTCTAATTCATAATGTGGTTGTGCTGATGGATAATATTGACACTGTCGTTCAAGAACATAGAAAGAAATAGGGCATTGGAGTGTGGTCCAATAATATAAACTTTCGGTGATAAGGGAGGTGATAAATTTGAAGTGAGAGCTAGTCTTCAAAGCCAAGAAGCATGATCCCATAGTGATTTAAGTTTGAAGCCAACTAAGCACTTCTTCGAGTATCCACAATGTAACAATACTCAAAATAGTTTGTTGAAACATTTAGAACTTAGCATGATTTTCAAAATTTTACCATTTTCAAATTACCAGGAATTGTAGAGTTGTTTATTCATTTTTTTCAAGGTTTATCATGCTTTCGTCAATTGGAGCAAGCGTGTATATGAATGGAACCATGTGCACAAGTTTCCTGGTACCAAATTTCCATGTCCTCTTTGAGCAGCAAAAGAGGTGAATATGATGTGAAGTAATAGCCAGCACCATGATAAGAATTAGTGCTATTGTACAACCAAAAACAAGGTTATGTCTCATTATAATAATCACATTCCGTAGATGAAGACCTGTTGCTTACAAGACAATAAAATGAACAATAAAACAATCATGTATTTGAAAATTTTTTAGCCAGTTTCTAACTTTATTTCCCTAAATATGAGACATTACAACTATTGAGAGAGAGAGAGAGAGAGCGCTTACCAACGATGGAAAATAACATTCCAAAACCATGAATTCATAGATAGTCCATGTACACATTTTTGGAAATCTTAGATGTCTATTAAAAAGTAATAAGTAAGAATGACAGGAGTCAAAGTGAGGTTGCCTGGATAATAGGCGAGCCCTTTTGCCCTTCAAGTTGGAATACATTAAAATCATTAGGTATAAACTTTAATATCAATGAGTTTAAAGCATTATTAACTGAATTTTTAATGCCTAAAATCTAAGTAATTATAGTAATTATTGGATCAAGGATAAGGATGAAATGAACTTTACGACTGTGAATAAATAAAATTGAAGGTCAAGAGCCTTTACTCCTAGAAATGGAAGAGGTTAAAAGGCATGTTTGATATTATAAAATTAATAAAGGGAAAATAAGGGAAATAAAAGTTTTTCTCCTTAAGCCACTTTTAGAAGTAGTATAGATTAAATATTAGCTATATTTTTTTTCAAAGAGATTAATTAAATTGTAAACTATTATTTGTACTATAGTATTATGATATTGTTGCATATAAAAAAAATTAAATATGATATATATTTGACAATAAAAGCGAAATACAAATGTATAATATAATAATAGAATATAAAACATTGTATGTAATTAAATTACTAATAACTATTAATAACTGAGTTCAAAAGAATTTAAAAGTCAAATGCAACTTAAAAAAGAGTCAAAAAAAATTTAGAAGTCAAATAAGGGTAGAAAATAGAAATTAGATGAAAATAAATATATGAGTAGAGTTGACTTTACAATAATAATTAGGGATAAATTAAGAAATCAAAAAAAATTCACATATGTTGATATTTATAAGTAATATAAATATAGATTCTTTAGAGCGAAGTTGGAAACTTCATGCACACAAAGAAACAAGGATTAAAATGAGACGAGATACAAACTTTAGTAACCATTGCTCTTTCAATAAAAAATATGTCAAAGTTTATGATACGGTTACATTTTTAAGACGTCTTATGCCTTACATAAGCAAGATGTACAAGTGATCACTCTAGCTATCAACTCAAACAATTATACAAGTGTTCGATACAAAGTGACATAATTTTTTATCCAATTTGTAACTGACGTTTGCATTTGGTATAGTGTGAAACTAATAATATTATTTGATAGATAAAGGTGAGACAAATACAATGGATAATTGCTTTGGCTCTCTTCTTCTTCTTCTTCTTTTTTTTTTTTTAGCTAATTTCTTTGGCTTTCTTCATGGTGTAGCAAAACATCAAAATAAGAATTATGTGATACAAAAGCGGTTATTTATGAAGAAGCAAAAGTGGACACTAAACCCCCTCCCTCTCCCTTTACAATAGTAATAGCGAATGGTGAAATCATTCACAAAATGTAGCAAGTCAAATTAACTTTTACATGTCAAAAGCAACAAATATTTGGAGAGTTTTAGTATTATAACAAGGGAATGGGTGCTTGGTCGAAATTTGGGGTACCCTTCTTCTTCCTTCCCTCCACAAACTTNACTCATGGTTGTAAACAATACTCGCATGCATGCACGTAATTATCTCCCACTCACATGTATCGACTAAACCTGAGTTTTATATTAATCGACTAATAGAAAAGGTGAGTCGAAGTTAGGGTGTACAAATTTATATCTCGCCCTTTATTCGACCACTAAATGACACATGAATGAATTTCAGAGAGATGATTTACCAGCGGTAACAAGGGTTGTTGCAGTAATGGCAATGATAATGAGAAGAAGAAAGAGAATTTTTTGAAGAACCATCTCTTCTCTTCTAGTAATTCTTAAGTAAGAAGCTATTCGTGTTGGGCAACACTTTATATAGGCCCAAATTAAAGAGGAGAGTGCCAAATGAATTAAAAGCTTGTTACTTTTACTTAATATATTGGTAGCATCGGACAAAAGAAAGTAATTAATTTCAACAACTTGATATTAGAAATGACAATTAGTTGTACTCTCTATGTGGAATCGTCCACCAATACTNGCTAATTTCTTTGGCTTTCTTCATGGTGTAGCAAAACATCAAAATAAGAATTATGTGGTACAAAAGCGGTTATTTATGAAGAAGCAAAAGTGGACACTAAACCCCCTCCCTCTCCCTTTACAATAGTAATAGCGAATGGTGAAATCATTCACAAAATGTAGCAAGTCAAATTAACTTTTACATGTCAAAAGCAACAAATATTTGGAGAGTTTTAGTATTATAACAAGGGAATGGGTGCTTGGTCGAAATTTGGGGTACCCTTCTTCTTCCTTCCCTCCACAAACTTACAAAATTGGGCTTTTCATACTCTGTACTCTGAAAAATTTTAAAATTATTATTTTGTATCTTTAAAGATTAAATTTCTCACCTTGTACACTCAATGTATTAAAAGTGTTGCAATGTGACTTTTCTATTACTTTTGTTTTTTTTTTCATCAAAAGTCAACTCATTGACAGTGAAAAAAACTAACGAAAAACTAATAGAAGAGTCACGTTGCAAACACTTTTGATACATTAAAAGTTTAGTGTGAGAAATTTAATTTTTCAAAATACAAAGTACAATTCATCCTATAAAATTCAAAATACTTATTAAGTTGCTCATGAGAATATTCTACCTGAGGCTGCTCTACTTGAGAACTAGTCTAAACAAACAGATAATAAAATGATTTTCTCAGTTTTGTTTGGATATGGATGGGGAATTGGGAGATGGCGCGATGGGGGAAGGGGGGGGTGATGATGACCTGGTGTTGCTGTAGGGCTTCTTTTTGGGTTGATTCTTGGTTTTGTAATCTGGGTTTATCTTCATTCGTTTAATTTTAATCATACACAAAGCGTAAACAACTATTTTTTTAGAAATAAAAATCGTTAATGCCGGCCAAAGTTTAACACTAATTCGTATCACCCTGTCATTTTAGAATGTTAGGCGGGGTCTCCATGATACTCTCTCTTCTATCCAGTTGTTCTACTTGAATAATAGCTTTGTTTTTCTTCAAAAACCAAATAATTGCATATCTTATATCCTCAATTGATTCTCTTGAAAAAACAAGGTCATGTTTGGTTTGTGATCTGAAAACAGTTTTTTGTTCTCAAATTTTAAAAATACTCAAAACCTGTTTATTTAATATTTTTGTTCTCAAAATTTTGAGAAAGAATGACATTTGAGTTAAAGAAACAAAAAACAAGGAGAACAATTTTGGGACTTTAATGAGATCTGCCCTTCGAGTACTCTTAGCAATAAAAGTCTTCATTCCTTCTTTTTTTTCCCCCTCTCTCTCTCCATCATCTTCTTCTCCAGCCTTGAGCTCCTCTCTCTCTCCCTCTCTCTCTCTCTCTCTCTCTCTATGCAATGAAGACTGGAGCAACGAAACACAAACAATCTGGGTTCTCTCTCCACTTTGACAAATCCAGAGGAAACACACATGATCTGGGTGCTCTCTCCACTTCGGCAAATCCAAGCGTCTTCTCCTTCCTTCTCCAGTGTTTTTTTTTTTTTTTTTTCTGCATTTGGGTTCAAGACCCAGATCTGTGCCGAAGTGCTCAAGACATAGATCTGTGCCAAAGTGGTCAGATATGTGTATGTACTTGGGGTTCAAGACACAAGTTTGTGTGTGTATGCGTGTGTGTATGTGTTTGTGTTTATGTGTGTCTCTATGTGTGGGTTTTGTGAAGACAGAGAGAGGGAAAAAAAGATAGAGATTGGAATTGAGGGGGGGTTTGTGATTATTGTCCAAACAAATTTTATAATTTTTTGTTCTTTAAAATTATTTTAAAAAATATATAAGCAATCTAAAAATTTTTAAAAACACTTTCTTAAAATTCTTTTCAAAAACTATTTTCAAATATAATTTTTTGATATGCAAACCAAACCCACGCCATGATTCTGTGTTTTCCTGCATCTGGAATTGCAGGATCGATGATGTGCACATTTGTGAGCTCACCACCTGGCAAATGGTGTTGGCAGTTAAGGGTGTTCAAATTTTCGATTACCCGTAAATTTTGATCTTACCTGACTCTATTGATCGGCTATCCAAAAGAATCGGGTAAGCCAACAGAAGATGTTTTAGTATTCCATAAAAAATCGGATAGGAATGCAGAATACCAACAAAATTTTCGTATTTTTATCCTACCTTGTCTGCACATATATATTAATCCCTAAAAGTTAAAATTTAAAAATCTAGAAACCCTAGTATTTTATTGATGTTTATAGTTTTATTATGTACGATGAATTGATATTTATGGCTTTCTTGTTTTGTTTTATCGTAATTGTTTATGTATTACCAAATTTATTGTATTTTCTTTAGTGTTATTGGTTTATTGTATTAGTTAGTTGATATATATTACTTAATTAAATTATTAAAATAATTTAAAAATTAATAACTAAAAAATACGTATTCACATGAATTCCTATCCCGATTGTTTTGAAAAAAAAAATCGGGTAGGAATAATATACTTTATCCGGTAGAATGATGGAATGACGATGGCAGTGATGGGATGCCGATGGTAGTGATTCATTAAAGATATTTTTGTTAAGGATTGATTTTATAGACCTCTTGCCTTAAAAGTGTCCAAGGNATCGTAATTGTTTATGTATTACCAAATTTATTATATTTTCTTTAGTGTTATTGGTTTATTGTATTAGTTAGTTGATATATATTACTTAATTAAATTATTAAAATAATTTAAAAATTAATAACTAAAAAATACGTATTCACATGAATTCCTATCCCGATTGTTTTGAAAAAAAAAAATCGGGTAGGAATAATATACTTTATCCGGTAGAATGATGGAATGACGATGGCAGGGTGAACACCCCTATTGGCAGTGATGGGATGCCGATGGTAGTGATTCATTAAAGATATTTTTGTTAAGGATTGATTTTATAGAACTCTTGCCTTAAAAGTGTCCAAGATAAACCTTTCACCTTAAAAGTTTACAACTTTATACATGTCGCCAAATTTCCGTATTTTAAATCTCACTTTACAAATGTTACTGAAATTCATGTCTGGTGTGTAATATTTATTGGAAGTGAACATGGAGTCATGAAAATAATCATATGATCTCTTGGATAAATATGCAACTGAGTAAATATATATACTATTAATAAGGGAGAAGTGAGGTTTGGTGTCCACACATAGAATGTCTATAATAATCATAGATTATCCAAACTGTCATATTTATGACATTGTACTTTAGACTATGATCATTAATTTTACATGTCTACTATGACTCGCAGGGAAAGTTGTCACTTTGTCCCAAGACTATGTGATTTTATATTACTTGGCCCCAAAGTCTTATGATAGGTGGACATTTCTCGTTTGAAACATAACCGTATGTTTGATTTTGGGAAAATACATAACAAATCATACAGTTTAGGGGTAAATTTTGAAATGATTGATAGACAAGGTGAAGCACGATCATGACCATGGTTTAAGGATGGTCACCTTCCTTCTTCACATTTTATTATTTTTTTATTTTTTGGCTAGAAGAAGGAAGGAAAACTCATTATTTATATTGGAATAAGCTAGTAAATTATTATTTCAAAGAAGCAAAAAGCTTGTTGAGGGATACATAACCTTATTACATTAATTTACTTGGAACTTTTTGCTTATAGTGACCATCATATCATTTGGAACAACAACAATATTTGTCGAATCCATCACCAATACAATTCCCTTGGATAAAGCCAATGACTTTGCATAGAACATTGCAAGCTGGAGCAAGCACCTCCAAACACCTCTTTATGCAAACTTGGCTTGCCCCATCTGCCAAGACACAAAATTAAGTCAATGTAAATTAAAGAAAGCAAAAAAGAGGTGTTTATTTTCGCAATCGAAAATCATTCTAATCACGCGTTCTTCTTTTTAAACTCATAGTTGTAAACAAAACTAGGATGCATGCAGGTAATTATCTCCCAATCACATGTATCGACTAAACTTGAATTTTATACAGCCAGGGAGAGCTGAAGTTAGGACGTACAAATTTACCTCTCACCCTTTGTTTGAACCACAGAATGGACACAAAAATTTCAGAGAGATGATTTACCAGTGGGAACAAGGGTAGTTGCGGTAGTGGCAGTGATAATGAGAAGAAGAAAGAGAAATTGTTGAAGAACCATCTCTTCTGTTCTTGTAATTCTTAAGTAAGAAACTACTCGAGTTGAGGAAGACTTTATATAAGCCCAAATTAAAGGGGAGAGTGTCAATTGAATTAAAAGCTTGTTACTTTTACTTATTATGTAGGTAGCATCAGACAAAAGAAAGTAATTGACTTCAACAACTTAGCAGATATTATTAATGACAATTAGTTGTATTAATTCTCTATGTGTAACCCCCACCAATACTCCCCTACTTTTATCAAACTTGGTAGGAAATTTGTTCTTTCTCACAACAACCGTATTTAGGAATTTTAAACCAGCTTCTTTTTTTTTTATTATTATTGGAGTGAAATCGGAAACTTCGTGTACACAAAGAAACAGGGATTAAATTGAGATGGGACACAAACTTTAATAATAATTGCTCTTTCAATAAAAATGCGTCGAAAAGTAATATGTACATGTGATTAGAGTCTATCCTCAAACAATTATCTAAGTGTTCGATGCCAAGTGACATTAACTTTTTATCCAATTTGTAATCGACGTCTGCATTTGATATAATGTGAAACCCATAACTTTGGTTGAGAGACAAAGTTGAGACATGTACAATTATCCATTGCTTTAGCAAAGCATCAAAATAAGAATTAGTACCTAGAAAGGCCACATTGAGAAAGCCTTAACACCGGATGTTGGATTCATGTTGATGCAATTTCTATTCATTTTCCTAAGTGTAGATCAACCGTAATAATATCCATCTTTTATTATTTAATAATGCACAAAAATGTTTATGCAAAATCAATCAATGAATGAAGTAAGGACTCAACACAAATAAACACAAGGATTGAGTGGATTCGTTCTGAGTGACTTACTCTATTGTTCAAGGCTATGGTGATCGGATAATTTTATTACTCAATAGTCTAGTATACTGAGATGTATGTGATGCCCTCATATGTAGCTAGGGCTTATAATTTATAGTGGAGTACAGTTTTCATGGTGCCTCATAGCGAGCTTTGATGTAGGCACCATTGCAAGAACCCTGGTTAAAGCGTCGCTCTTGTAACGACAATGAGTGACTCTGTGATATTGGCGTAACGGACGAAGTAGTTGAAGCTTACGATGCATACTCTAATTCCTTTCCTAAGATGGAGATTTTACGTGCATCATTAGTAGATTGGGTTTTCCAAGACGATGGGCTTGATCTTTATTGACTTATATTTTTTATATGGGCTTGACTACACCTATGACCTGAGTCCGATCTATATTTCTAAATTAGACTTGAGAATTGGGTCTAATCTGGCCAGACCCATCATTATTAGTGAATCTCTATCTATATAAGGCAATAGAGAAGGTTTTTGAATCCGTAAATAAGAGTTGTTTCCTCGAGGGTGAACTGCAAATGTAGTTCGGGTCATATAAGGTAATCGAAAGATTTTTTTTTTTTTTTTTTTTTGGAGTATTAGAAAAAGATATGGGGGTAAAAGAGAGCGTCCAAAAACTATCCTGATAGGCCCTCACTTGTGAGATTATGATGGCCCTAATCACGTTTGTTATACCTATCAGAAACGAACCTAGTTAGTTTAGTATAACGGTCAACCATTAAAATCCAATATAGACTTTAAGGCTGAAACCTCCGACCACAGAGTAAAAAATTTAATCATTACTCCCATTGAACCACCCCACTCCATGGTAGTAATAGAAAGCTTTTAATTCCAGATAATATGTGTCGCTTATTAGATGAGAAAAAGCATATTTGCTTCTTGTCATAGGAATAGTAATGAGAAAACCATTTTTCCTGAAAAAAGTTGCCTTTTTCGGTTTTTAAACTTTCAACATTTTATAGTTATGTTATTTAAACTTAATTTATTAATATAATTTACTAATTTAATTCATCACAATTATTGAATTAATTATGGATCTTGACAAATCCTGATACTCATAATCAAATCCAATATAGTTATAAATGATTAAATAAGCAAATTAGGAATTACACTTTATCCCTCATTAATTATGATTCCCATATCACTATTTTCACTCAAGTACCACATCCCTCCTTAAGCTACTTTAACTGGTCTGATATTGCCTTGCAACTAAACTTTTTTTAAGTTGGACAAAAAATCATCACATGCCTTAAATCTTTTGACAAAGTAAAATGAAATCCCTTGGTCAATTCCAGGTAAAGAGTAATACAATTTTTCATCTAATTTGTAATGAATATTTCTCATTGGCACAATTTAGAACTAATGGTCATGATTGGATGTGCAATTTCGGAGACATGCTAACTGAGGAGACAATGTGAAATATAATTTATAGTTGAAGGATTAAAGTAAATTTACCCTCATATAAAATTGTTATTTGAAAAGTATGGGTGGATTTAGGTTCAAGGCATGCTTAGCCTCCAAAGGAAATGAATGATAAGTGGAACATTCTTCTAGGTAGGTTAGGTGGATTTGAAATTCAGGTTCAATTTGTGTTTGATTTTTCGAGTTGGATAACTGGAATTAGATAGTAAAGTTCAATTCGGATTTAAAACTTGGGTTGCACAACTCGGCCTGAAAAATTGGGATTAAATTCAAGTTGAACCTGAATTTACTAATTTTGCTTTGGTATTTGCACATGGCAAAAGAAATTGTAATGTCACTATTCAGCCTTCCATGAAGAAGGGTGGAGTGTTTGCAGTCTTCCAAGTAGGAAATGTGAGTGGAAATATTATCACCCTTGATTGCTTCAGCAATGGATTCAAGCTCAGCCATTTCTTCAGGTGTTAGCTTCACAGATAAAGCTCCAATGTATTTTCTGGTTGAAGTTTTCAATCTTAGTGGTACCAGGTATCGGGAGACACGTCATTCCCTTGATGATGGAATCGAACCAATGCTAGGTGTGATGGGGTGCATCCCTTCCTTACAGCCATTTCACTGATCCGCTCAAACCGTTTTTATTCTGCTANTTATCTCCCAATCACATGTATCGACTAAACTTGAATTTTATACAGCCAGGGAGAGCTGAAGTTAGGACGTACAAATTTACCTCTCACCCTTTGTTTGAACCACAGAATGGACACAAAAATTTCAGAGAGATGATTTACCAGTGGGAANAAAATCAGAATCGGCCAGAGGGGAGTTTGGAGGAGCAAATAGATGTTGCATAACCAAGGAAACCCATCGTTATGATTCAGATGCCAGCATGTGTCATCACAGTAAATATGGATCATAAGATGGGTAATATAAGGGTAAACCACCTTACTCCATGGAAAGGAGACTCAATCAAATCTACATTAGACTGCTTTAGATTGTTAAAAGTTAGAACAGACGAATCAATCTTCTTGCAGTGAGTACACCACATTTAAGTGATTGTGATTGGTTCAATTGGTCTTAACCTTTTCCTAATGCCAGGGTAGCCAGGGACCAAGCAACCTATGACCTATGCCAAGCGAATGATATACTTAATTGATTTTTGGATAAATATAGATAAACTAGAAAAGAGTTAGAAGTACCAAGAGTCTGAGTCGGGCTGTAGGGAAAGAGGGGAATTATTGCAGAATATAGACCGTAGTTCCAAACTATCAAATTTCATGAACTCTAACACAGTAACACGTATCAATAAGTGTCCAGGAGAACATTTACACATAATTTAAATAAAGACTGTTGTTCTAATTTGGGTTTTGGTCCATCAAGAAACCTGTCTCTCTGTGCATGGTGGCTTTAATAGTTGCCCGAGTAAACGAGAGGCAAGACAAGGGAAAATAACTTATGGGGCATTTGGGTTTACTGTTGTGTATCAAAGCTCCAATGACCTCTATGAGCTTTGTTACAGTAGCAGCTATTTGCTCAGAAAGTACTAAGATGCATCCCTGCAGCATTGCCAAATGGTAGCTTGTAGCTTGTGATATGCATCAAATGCTAGAAAGAAAAAGAAGCTACACATTACAAGCGATTCAAGTCATATCAAAGCATTGTAAAACAATGACTCAAACAACTCTGCCGAGTCGTCTGAGACGTCTCCAGGTTAAACATGAAACATGTGAGACTTGTAGATTGCATGGAAAGTGTATCGATCTCAGAATGGGAGGTACCAAGTCAGATATGACTGGCCTGAATATTATGAATATCTGTTATGAGCATGGACCATCAAATACTAAGGGGTTCTGGTCATAGCAGACATAATACACAGGAACTCCAGAAGAATGCTGCTAAAAAGTTTTGTTGCAGAATCCTGTTGATGGTTTTATATTGTAGAGCTATTCAAATTAAATGAATGATCATTTTCAGACTTTGGTTACAATAATTAATTAGAACCAATCCTATTCCAAAACAGGCTTGGAGAGTGCTTTTATATGGTAAAATGGGGCTTACTTGGTGCACTTGTGGGGCAAACAAGCACCAAAGGACTATACCTATGTTGTTTATGGAATATTGACTACCAAGTGAATGNTGCTTTTATATGGTAAAATGGGGCTTACTTGGTGCACTTGTGGGGCAAACAAGCACCGAAGGACTATACCTATGTTGTTTATGGAATATTGACTACCAAGTGAATATAAAGTTGGGACAAGGAAAGCTCGTAGAGCCTCATAAGGTTGATTACTTTGTAAGACAAAATTGAAGACAAACCAAAAACATGGTGATGGAATTAAGCTATTATGGTAGGGAATACACCATGCAAGCCGTAACTTCGTAGTCAAAACTCAAAAAGATTGTGTTATCAGTACAAACCTTTCGGGAGTCAGAGTCCGGCAACTTCTCAACGTCAACAATCCCAATGCCAAGTTCTCTGATGAATTATAAGAGGAATGAGATGAGAAATTCAGATGCTATTACTCCCTAAACAGATTAGTTTGCACAAGTGCACAATATAATCCTCACCTGCAAGTTGGAATTATTTCTTCCTCCACATCTCTTGTCCACAAGGACCATTCCAGCTGTACAGCGGTTATTGGACAACAAACCTATTATTGCACCAGCAAGTCAAACAGATTTCCGAATATTGTTTATGTATTACCCCCCTACATTCTTTGATGGTTATCTATAGCAGTGGCCCACAAGTATAATGGAATATTATAGGTAATATCACGCTTTCAGAAAGCTTCAGAGCATGTCTCAAGGGAAGGTGTTAAAATGACTAATCAAGGCTCGAAAGAAGTTTGGGATCTTCTATAAACATGAGGCATACGGCAAATTTCATTCAAATTTGTGGCTAACCAAAAATATTATTGCTTTTCTTATTTGTTTCAAACTAAACCAACTTTCTTGATTGAAACAATTATAACCTTTAGTTAAAACCATTTTATCTCAGTCAAATATCAAATAGTAATCTGATCTTTGTATCAATATTCTGATATACTACAAATTTAAAAAAAATAAAAGTATTTCCATTTGTGATCTATAAATATTTTAACATCATTATTTCATTTTATGCTTTTATAATAAAAGAACTAAAAGGATTAAATTTTTGGCTGGCTCATAATAAACATGCCCACAGAAAAGCTTTCACCATTGTACGCAGGCACAATCCTTGGTCTACACTTACTCCTAGAACAATTCACAAATTCAACAAAAGCCGCAGTTGTTTTCTATCTGCCCCTAGTTACAGGACTCAACAACTATCAAAGTTTTAAGAAAACTACTGATGACGACATATATACAGACAAATGTCATGGCAAAGTAAACCATGATGGGACTGAGATTATGGTAAAAAAGACGACCTGGGAGCCATGCTGATCGCACACAACCAATCTTGGGACAAGGAACCGCTCACGGATGATCAGTTCAGCAGCGTCATGCGGAGCTTGCAATAACTGTGCAAATGCCTGAGGGGGGAAAAATAGGCATAAGTAGAGAAAAAATCGACTCACAACCAAAGAAAAATGTGCTTTTTTGGAGACAGCAAGGGTTCCCCAGGAATAATAATTCAGTCATCAACATAAATGAATGCTAAAAAACTGGAAAAAATCTTCCAATTTAAAAGCAACGGTTTAAAAAGAGATCAAGCAGCTGGGCTTCTACCCAAGGGCATAGGTCATTTTGTTGGTGCACCCGATCCTTTCATGTGACCACCAAATGTCCAGTTCAAAACAAAATGGAAATAACGTGCAAATACCTGGTGTTCTGGCTGGTTCTGATAGCCCATGTTCCTCCACTGAGCTATTGTCATTCCATGAAAATAACTACACTGAAGTATGAATCCAACACTAGGATACGATCAGTGGCAATTGATGCCATATCCAGCAAAGCTGGGGCAGGCAGTGAATAGAACGAATATGACATTAGTGATGGTTGAACCATGACAGCTGCGTTAATTGTACTCTCACGGGTCAAAATGCGGTAATAGGCAGTCTCATCTGGATTATTGTGTATTGTCAAACACCTGCCAGAGAGACACAGAGAGAGATTACACACAAGATACACTGGAAAGATTGAACCAGAAGAGGAAAAGGGTGAAAGTCACAAATTCTAGTGACAGTGAGATAACACAAAAATTAGACATATCGTAAAGTTGAAAAAGAAGACAAGGGTCGAAATCAGAAGTCATAATTACCTCTGCACAAACTGTGATCGCCGCAGGTTAAACATAAACCAAGGAAATAACAAAAAACTAGGATCTAATGTAAATGAGGCCAGGTCATCCTTCTGGTAGTCGCCGAATTTGGAACAGAAACAAATAAGGTTCAGATCCAACCACCGTGTGGCATCAAATCCTTCCTGACAAAGACAAAATCCATTGAAGGTTTCAAGTTCAGCCATACACTTAATGATAGTAGCAAGAAAAATAAAATAATAAAGAAAATGTAGAATATCAAGCAGATACTGCTAACACTTAGCCGAGCAGGAAAAAGAATCATTTGCACTTGATAGAACAGTGATATTAGGGGGGGGAAACTGCTTGTCAGTGTATATTCAAGTTTTCAGGTGAAAAACGCAGTAGAGCATAGCCACCACCACNAGCCGAGCAGGAAAAAGAATCATTTGCACTTGATAGAACAGTGATATTAGGGGGGGGGGAAACTGCTTGTCAGTGTATATTCAAGTTTTCAGGTGAAAAATGCAGTAGAGCATAGCCACCATGAACACTATCTCCACTGTTCATCCTAGTGATAAAGAACAATAGAACTCTCATGAATGACAATAGTACCTCAATCTCCATTTTATAAGAAGTCAACCTTGCCATTACTACAGCTGCAGTTTCTTGATCAAATCCTTGTACCAATCCCTGCAAACAGATTATTCTTCTGTCAGTATCAACCTTCCAAGTGATACAATACCAGCAGAACTTCAAAAATGCAGCCCAACCACGCCAGGTGGTAAAAAGAAAACCAGATCCTTTATCAATATTTTCGTGAGATACAAAGCATAGTAGCGAGAAAAAAAAAACACATAATGAATTAATAAATACAGGCTCCTAAAATCGTCCAACAATCATGTCAAGCCAACAAATGAGTATATAAACTTGCTCAAGGCAGATTCATTTCTACAACATCGCAACACAAATTGAAAATCATTGAGGTGTCAACTAAAGACCATGAAGGACAAGAGAGAACTAAAGGGAGGAGGAAAAGAAGAGAAAGAAGATATAGATGAGTCAACAAAGAGAGAAGAATAGAGAAGGAGATGAAGAGAAAACGAAAGAAAGAAAGCAAACGTGAGAGGGGAAACCTCCATGGCCAAAACTGAGACTTCCAATACATAAGACCCAGATGTATACGAACTTCAAAAAATAAAGAAATTGGAATAATATTTAATTTCTTAAACTAATAAGTAAAATAGCCTAAAATTAAATTCCTAAAACAATACTTCCACCAAAGATAGTCAACTCCTTTGTGTTCCCCATAACTGTTAAGGACCAGAAATCAAGAATGCTAGAAATAAAATAAAGACAGCACAAAAGCAAGACAAAAGATCCAAACATGGCCCTTCAGCCACAATACAAAAGAAAACTAGAATCCCACATGTCCATTCTTCATAAATATATCAGATTGGATACAAATACAATTTTTTCGCATTTCCGGAAAAATATTAATGTAAAACATATGGGTTATCATGAAGAAATGGAACCCATAGCACAACAACAAGAAAAAGAACATGAACTTTTCACTACAATACCTCTGAGTCTACAGTACTATCTATCCATCTTCTAGTGATGGTTGTAAGTCGCAACCTTGTTTGGCCATCAAAGTTCTGATAACTGCATTTAAATCCAAGGCCAACACAAAATTCATTCACAACACAAGCAATACTTGTCCCCTTTTGTCAAGGCCACACATCTTCCAAGCTGTAGACCTCCCCTGTNTTCTAGTGATGGTTGTAAGTCGCAACCTTGTTTGGCCATCAAAGTTCTGATAACTGCATTTAAATCCAAGGCCAACACAAAATTCATACACAACACAAGCAATACTTGTCCCCTTTTGTCAAGGCCACACATCTTCCAAGCTGTAGACCTCCCCTGTCCAATGACTGTGCTGGCAACAGCAGGTCCTTTCTGCAAGGCTTGCAGCAATCAGTATCAACCTTACAATAACAATATGGATCACATCCTACCAAGCAGTCAAAAAGCAGAAAAAAGTTGCATCATTCCAATTAAACCTGCTTCATAAAAATCGGATCAATGACATTTAACCAACTTTGAAGAATTTATCACAAGAAGACGCTGTCATATCTCAAAACAAATATCCATAGAAACTTAAATACATGTCCCAAAATAAAAATGACATTTTTACGGATGNAACAATATGGATCACATCCTACCAAGCAGTCAAAAAGCAGAAAAAAGTTGCATCATTCCAATTAAACCTGCTTCATAAAAATCGGATCAATGACATTTAACCAACTTTGAAGAATTTATCACAAGAAGACGCTGTCATATCTCAAAACAAATATCCATAGCAACTTAAATACATGTCCCAAAATAAAAATGAAATTTTTACGGATACTAAAACATATGGAATGGCCCACAGTAAACTTTTTTCAGCAATTGGACTTCAAAATCAGTTCAATTACTAATTCAAATTTTCTACCATTATGTGGAATTTTCGGATAGTAGTAGCAAGTTCCGAGATTTTCTAAAACTATGAGTTTGGTTGTGAAATGTTTTTAGTGTACAGTAGAAAAACACACCAAATTACAGCAGGTGAATCAGGGCTACAAAACTTGGACAACGAAGCCACAATTAGATATAAAAGTCACATTGTGCATTGAATTTTTGGACAACACTCATGTAACCTTTCAAAAAACCAACATAGCCGGCCACCCTCTTCTGCTTTTTTTGGCCTAAGACACTTGGCCTTATGCATGTTACATNTTAGTGTACAGTAGAAAAACACACCAAATTACAGCAGGTGAATCAGGGCTACAAAACTTGGACAACGAAGCCACAATTAGATATAAAAGTGACATTGTGCATTGAATTTTTGGACAACACTCATGTAGCCTTTCAAAAAACCAACATAGCCGGCCACCCTCTTCTGCTTTTCTTGGCCTAAGACACTTGGCCTTATGCATGTTACACACATACGTAAAACACCTATTCTCTTGACAACAAAGCACCAACGCATTTAGTTTTCTATTCTCCCCATTGATTTCTGCGGTCATAGTCAAAAACTAAGACACTCCTTATAGAAATTAATTATTTCGATTAAAGAAGATAAAAGATTCTAAAGGAGAAACTTACCTTATATGGGAAATCTTGGGCCACTCTGGGCCAATCCCCTTTATGCATCTTGCTTGTAATAGGGGGCAGGCTTTAATCGTCATCTCCTCTAATTTGATGAGGTGATGCATGGCTTCAATTGTGGGCAGAAACTTCAGTTTGTCGCACCGATATACATGCAGGGTTTCAAGAGATGAAAGGCTCTGAAACCAATCAGGTAAAGCTTCCACTCCAAAGCCCTCTAGCCATAGATATCTCAGGGCAGTGAAGNGTTTGTCGCACCGATATACATGCAGGGTTTCAAGAGATGAAAGGCTCTGAAACCAATTAGGTAAAGCTTCCACTCCAAAGCCCTCTAGCCATAGATATCTCAGGGCAGTTAAATGTTGAAATTTTTCTGGGATAAGGTCCCAGTGAGGCAACCTGTACAACCACACCACCAGAAGGGACGCCTGCAAGTGTGGGACAATGTCAAGACTTGGGAATAAATTGAGCTCTTCAGAAAAAGGCGCCAATTCCCAAGTAGATTAAGCGGGTCAGAAATTGTAGCCCCCTAGGCAAACAAGTCAATTTCTTACAACGACTAACTATTAAATATGAGAGGGAATGTAGTGCTTGTGTATCTGGAAACGAGACAAGATTGGGGCAACCCTCAACTTTCAAGGTGTCAAGGGATGTACAAGTTTGGAGCCCACTTGGAAGACAAGTTAACGCATCACACGCCTTTATGGTCAAATTACGAAGGGATGTAAAGCCTTGTATACTCGGAATGGAGTGGAGATTTGGGCAGTGATGTATATACAACGACTCAAGAGATTGAAGGGTGTAGAGACCATCTGGCAAATTGCTCACCTTCTTGCAAAATTCAATTATTAGTCATAGAAGAAGATAGGTGTCGCATCCTCTCAGGGTAAAAACATGTGTTAACATGCCACAATTCGTTATCCATAGATCCCGTAGATATTTATTGTTCTGCAACAGCTCATCCGGCAAAGAAGTGAGGTTGGGCATTGACTCAATCTTGAGGTTCGTTAGAGTCGTTACTTGGCTACTGCATATCTTTTTTAATGGCAAGCTGCTAACCTTCTCATAACTCAATTCCTTAAGGTGTGGGAAATGACTTGGTGTACATTCCAATAGCAGGCACCCATAAATGGACAACTCTTCAAGGCAAGGAAATGCTGACACCACACTTGCTGCTTCTGGTAATTCTATCCATTTTGCTAGGTTGGGCATTCCAAACATTTCAAATCTTTTCAAAGATATGGAAACAATACCTTTGACTCTTTACAACTATGGCTGGTGCCTGATCCATGGCAATCATAACCTTAGAATGACTCATCTAGGCATTTTACATTATCCATCCTTGACAAATGAAGGTCTTGAAGAACTGGTAGTCAGCGGAGCATTGGTATATGCTCACATCTGCTGCAACCTATTAGTTTGATTGTCACCAAATTGTTGAGTGGTAACCAGTCGTCTCCACCACTAGCAGTTACAGCCATCTTCATCACCCATAAGGGGAAGTTATCACCCCAAAAGTTATTTATCTCTAATCCTTTTAAGCTTGGGGAAGGTTGGAGGCCTTCCAAGACACCCTCATCGCTGTTATTACCATTCCACCCAAAATCCCACTTGAAAGCCAGCTTGTATAGATTTTCCTTTTCACATAAATATGCTTTTCCTGCTTCCTTTTTACTGCCCACTTCTTGGAGATCATATATGTCCAGCTTACCTCTTAGATTTTTTAAATACCCAAGCTCTTCAATCTGGAAATCCTTGCCTTTACCCACTCTAAAGATTGGTAGAGTTTGAAGGGAAGTTAGCCATCTTATCTCAGGTACTATCCGACAATTGAGGTGTTGATCAAAAACAGAGATGTCTTAAGCTAGTCAAATTTTTGAATTTCTTAGGAAAGTTCCAAAAATGGAAGATTCCCTTAATTCTTAAGGTTTGCAGATTGTAAAGTTTAACAATATATTTTGGAAAACTTCTCAAGTTACGAGTATTTGACAAGTCAAGGTACCTTTAAAGTACCAACTCACTAATTGAAGACGGCAGCTCTTTCATAGCAGCCCCACAGAAATTTAAGACACGCAAACATTTGAAGTTCAAAAATGTTTTGTCAAGTACAATACTCTTTGAAAATAATGTACACACCCTTTTAACACTCTCCCTTGGAATATTATCAATGCTTTCCCTATTTGAATATATTGCTAAATTTCGAACACAAGGAATCTCTTTTCCCTTATCATCCTCTTGAGTAAAGCACTCCAGTTTCAAAATCGATCGTGCAAGATCATGTACCAAATCATGCATCTTACAACATGTAATATTGTCATAGTCATCCTTCTCAATATCTTGAAATAAAGAATTTTGCAACAAATCATTAAAATATTTGATACCAATATCCTCTCATACCTTGTTACTTCCTTCCTTTGGTGGAAGAAATTCTTGTGCCATCCATAGTTGAATTGATTGTTACTTTTCCGTAAGGGAATCTTTTCTAAAAAGTGAACAATATGCAAAACATTGTTTTAATGATGATAATGATAAATGATCAAAACTCAACTTAATAATAGGAAGTACTCTATTTGCATCTCCAACGGCACTCCATAATCCATCATTTAAAATTGACAACCATTCATCTTTGTCCTTCTTTAAGCGCATCATACTCCCTGCTATCTTCGCCGCCTATGGCACACCATTACATTTTTTCACAATTGCCCTTCCATGTCCTCTAAATCTGAATTAGTTGGAGCTCCTCCATTTGCAAATACTTTTTCTTTAAATATGGACCAACAGTCCTCCACTGATAATTTTTCAACATAACACGCTGGGAGCATCTCCACAATTGAGGCGAATATTGTTCCCTTGGGTTGTACTAACTCTTAGTAGACAAGTCTTAAAATCGTCCCATTTGTTATGATCTTCGTTCCACACATCATCTAGTATGAGCAAATATTTTTTCCCTCCCAACACTTTCCGAAGTTCTTCGTCAATGGATCTCTGTTAAAAGCCCTTTGACATAAAAATTTTCAGATACACATACCCAAATTAAGTCTCTTTATCTCATCACCAGCGTACATCAATTTAGCCAAAGTTGTTTTCCCAGTGCCAGCCATTCCCACAATAGGAATCATAGAGACAACTTCTCTATTTCCGGGCAGGTTAACATATTAAGAATATTTAATGCTTCAGCATGCCTTCTTACAACAACTTCCGATTGGTGAAGAAGTGAGTCGGTCTCTCTCTGTATTGTAACAGGAGTAGACACTTGTGAAACCCTTTGAAGTCCATAATCATTTGCTTCTTTTCTCATCTTTTCCAAGGATGTGTTGATATTCTGGATTTTATGAGCCATACGGGAACGGAACAAAATTGGGTTAGAAGATGAAAAGAAGAGGCAAACCTTTTTCCTCATTTGATTTCGAATCTCCACCTTTCGTCGTGCGATTTCGTAAGCGAACTCATCCAAGACATCATCAGCTCGGTAACCTTCATCCTTAAGCTTGTCCAGCCACACCTTGACGGACTCATCGTTAACTCCTCGTCTCTCGGCATCAGTTAACACGGCTTGAATAATTTTAACCGATCCTTCAAGCTTAGCCAGATCTCCCTTGAAACCCCATACAAGGCTGATCTCTTCAGCTGCAAGAGAAAGCGCCTTCTTCAATATTTCCTTCACAATATCTGCCTGTAGACCTTGAATATCTGCCATTGATGATCAGCCTCACACACACACAAGCACAGAGAGATGGAGAGAGATGGAGAGAGATAAGAGAGAGGGAGAGTTGTGGTTAAGGATTAAAAAGTTGATCACGATTTGGATATTTCATGAGATCTGGGCCTAAAACCCAATAACATTAATTAATTAGAGAAATTTGGAGGTCGATCTCTACGTGAACTTATTTGAATTTATTTGAACTTAAATTCGCCAAGAAACTTATTTGTTATGAAATTCGTTTTTGTCAATTTTATTATATTATCCCTTCCTTTTATAAGTGAAATAAAATTAAAAATTAAAAATTCTTAAATTTTAGGAGTTTGACTAACATTAAAATATTTTCTCTCTCATATCTATCTATATCCATATATAGGTTAAGAATTTGACTAACATTAAAATTTTTCCTCTCTCTTATCTATCTATATAGGGGTGGGGGTGTTTGGATGTCTAGATATCGGTAGATATATCATGTTGGATTGGATAAATATGTTGTGGAGCCCATTTATCCCAGTTTTGGCAATACTTTTGGAGGGCGGATAATCGTAGTATTTGAAAAACTACGACCGTAGTTTTTGAGCCAATTAATCCCCTCTCATCTAGACAAGTGAATCCCACCAAAACTTTGGGATTCACTTTCAGCCGACAGAATTACAAATCAATTTTTCCATTTCACCCTTGCCCAGCAGAATAGTCACCAAATTATAGGGTTTTTTTATCATCTTCTCCCCCTTTTTTGCACTAGTCCCCATCCGTTGGTCCCCATCGAAGCACGGCTCCAAGGTCATTGGCAAGGTATGTTTTCTATCTCTCTCTCTTTTTGTCTCTCTCAGACAGTACACTAACTTGGATTTTCCAAGAAAACCAAGAATCGACCAAGAATGAGGCAAAACACAGAGAGTCAGGGAGTTTCTAAGGGTGGTTGCCCCACTCTGTTCACCGTCCGATGATTTCACATGTAATCGGAAAATCAACAGCCCTTTATACACATCGTACCACCCAATATTTACTCTGTCTCTCTCTCTTTCTCTGTGGACATATCTATCTATCTATATATTTCTATGTATATGTCTACCAAACACCATATATGAGGCGGTGCTGATGAAGTTTTCAAAGAAACTTATGGTTTGAGCTTACTGGTTTCTTGGCGGTGCAACTCAGAAGGTCTGTGAGAGGAGAAAGGGAAATGGGTTTTGCCTCATTTTTCTTATTTTCTCTCATATAGCAACTGAGTTTTTTTCCGCAGCAATGGCGGTTTAGCCTTTGCCTGATAAGGGTTATGGTCAGATACTTTTGAAATTTAAAACTCTGCACCATGCAGTTTGGATCATCTGTTTTATTGCAACAGGTGAACAAACTCCCTGAGAACCTAAGGTCCATTAATCTAGCATCTTGTATAGTTGAGTCACAATCACCAATTGCCTGACTGAATATACTACAACCTCCTTGGATTTCAGAAGTATTACCTCACTACGTTAAAGTCCCCTACTAAAAACCACATATATTTCCAAAACAATTCCCTTTCCTTATCATCATTGGACCAATATACAAGAGAAACTACAGATTCAATTTTACTCTCAATATGGGTAATCAAGCAATGCATAATTTGATCTGTTTCAGACAAACATATAAGCTTTATAGAGACACCGTTCAATCCCACCCAAATCAAGCCAAATGGATGGCTATTGTGGTTAANGATCAAAACTCAACTTAATAATAGGAAGTACTCTATTTGCATCTCCAACGGCACTCCATAATCCATCATTTAAAATTGACAACCATTCATCTTTGTCCTTCTTTAAGCGCATCATACTCCCTGCTATCTTCGCCGCCTATGGCACACCATTACATTTTTTCACAATTGCCCTTCCATGTCCTCTAAATCTGAATTAGTTGGAGCTCCTCCATTTGCAAATACTTTTTCTTTAAATATGGACCAACAGTCCTCCACTGATAATTTTTCAACATAACACGCTGGGAGCATCTCCACAATTGAGGCGAATATTGTTCCCTTGGGTTGTACTAACTCTTAGTAGACAAGTCTTAAAATCGTCCCATTTGTTATGATCTTCGTTCCACACATCATCTAGTATGAGCAAATATTTTTTCCCTCCCAACACTTTCCGAAGTTCTTCGTCAATGGATCTCTGTTAAAAGCCCTTTGACATAAAAATTTTCAGATACACATACCCAAATTAAGTCTCTTTATCTCATCACCAGCGTACATCAATTTAGCCAAAGTTGTTTTCCCAGTGCCAGCCATTCCCACAATAGGAATCATAGAGACAACTTCTCTATTTCCGGGCAGGTTAACATATTAAGAATATTTAATGCTTCAGCATGCCTTCTTACAACAACTTCCGATTGGTGAAGAAGTGAGTCGGTCTCTCTCTGTATTGTAACAGGAGTAGACACTTGTGAAACCCTTTGAAGTCCATAATCATTTGCTTCTTTTCTCATCTTTTCCAAGGATGTGTTGATATTCTGGATTTTATGAGCCATACGGGAACGGAACAAAATTGGGTTAGAAGATGAAAAGAAGAGGCAAACCTTTTTCCTCATTTGATTTCGAATCTCCACCTTTCGTCGTGCGATTTCGTAAGCGAACTCATCCAAGACATCATCAGCTCGGTAACCTTCATCCTTAAGCTTGTCCAGCCACACCTTGACGGACTCATCGTTAACTCCTCGTCTCTCGGCATCAGTTAACACGGCTTGAATAATTTTAACCGATCCTTCAAGCTTAGCCAGATCTCCCTTGAAACCCCATACAAGGCTGATCTCTTCAGCTGCAAGAGAAAGCGCCTTCTTCAATATTTCCTTCACAATATCTGCCTGTAGACCTTGAATATCTGCCATTGATGATCAGCCTCACACACACACAAGCACAGAGAGATGGAGAGAGATGGAGAGAGATAAGAGAGAGGGAGAGTTGTGGTTAAGGATTAAAAAGTTGATCACGATTTGGATATTTCATGAGATCTGGGCCTAAAACCCAATAACATTAATTAATTAGAGAAATTTGGAGGTCGATCTCTACGTGAACTTATTTGAATTTATTTGAACTTAAATTCGCCAAGAAACTTATTTGTTATGAAATTCGTTTTTGTCAATTTTATTATATTATCCCTTCCTTTTATAAGTGAAATAAAATTAAAAATTAAAAATTCTTAAATTTTAGGAGTTTGACTAACATTAAAATATTTTCTCTCTCATATCTATCTATATCCATATATAGGTTAAGAATTTGACTAACATTAAAATTTTTCCTCTCTCTTATCTATCTATATAGGGGTGGGGGTGTTTGGATGTCTAGATATCGGTAGATATATCATGTTGGATTGGATAAATATGTTGTGGAGCCCATTTATCCCAGTTTTGGCAATACTTTTGGAGGGCGGATAATCGTAGTATTTGAAAAACTACGACCGTAGTTTTTGAGCCAATTAATCCCCTCTCATCTAGACAAGTGAATCCCACCAAAACTTTGGGATTCACTTTCAGCCGACAGAATTACAAATCAATTTTTCCATTTCACCCTTGCCCAGCAGAATAGTCACCAAATTATAGGGTTTTTTTATCATCTTCTCCCCCTTTTTTGCACTAGTCCCCATCCGTTGGTCCCCATCGAAGCACGGCTCCAAGGTCATTGGCAAGGTATGTTTTCTATCTCTCTCTCTTTTTGTCTCTCTCAGACAGTACACTAACTTGGATTTTCCAAGAAAACCAAGAATCGACCAAGAATGAGGCAAAACACAGAGAGTCAGGGAGTTTCTAAGGGTGGTTGCCCCACTCTGTTCACCGTCCGATGATTTCACATGTAATCGGAAAATCAACAGCCCTTTATACACATCGTACCACCCAATATTTACTCTGTCTCTCTCTCTTTCTCTGTGGACATATCTATCTATCTATATATTTCTATGTATATGTCTACCAAACACCATATATGAGGCGGTGCTGATGAAGTTTTCAAAGAAACTTATGGTTTGAGCTTACTGGTTTCTTGGCGGTGCAACTCAGAAGGTCTGTGAGAGGAGAAAGGGAAATGGGTTTTGCCTCATTTTTCTTATTTTCTCTCATATAGCAACTGAGTTTTTTTCCGCAGCAATGGCGGTTTAGCCTTTGCCTGATAAGGGTTATGGTCAGATACTTTTGAAATTTAAAACTCTGCACCATGCAGTTTGGATCATCTGTTTTATTGCAACAGGTGAACAAACTCCCTGAGAACCTAAGGTCCATTAATCTAGCATCTTGTATAGTTGAGTCACAATCACCAATTGCCTGACTGAATATACTACAACCTCCTTGGATTTCAGAAGTATTACCTCACTACGTTAAAGTCCCCTACTAAAAACCACATATATTTCCAAAACAATTCCCTTTCCTTATCATCATTGGACCAATATACAAGAGAAACTACAGATTCAATTTTACTCTCAATATGGGTAATCAAGCAATGCATAATTTGATCTGTTTCAGACAAACATATAAGCTTTATAGAGACACCGTTCAATCCCACCCAAATCAAGCCAAATGGATGGCTATTGTGGTTAATAGTAATACATTCTCATCTCCTGAATACATTCCATATAATAGCATACTTATTGATGGCTTTTTACTTTGCCTTCAACAATTCTAACCAAATCAAAGGAGTTATCAGTATTAAAATCTCCAATTACTTAGAGGCAGCATTAAGACCCCTTATATTCCAACATCCTATATTGATCAATAATTGGGCGGATAATTAGAGGAACTAGCTACCCCCAAGGGAACTAGCTCGAGGTACATTCATTTCTTCCATGTAGCATTGAATTGATTTATGCACAACTCCTTCTTTCCTCGCATCCTGGACAATGAAAAAGAAATGACAATACATCTATAATATATATATGTGTGTGTATGTGTGTGTGANAACATAACACGCTGGGAGCATCTCCACAATTGAGGCGAATATTGTTCCCTTGGGTTGTACTAACTCTTAGTAGACAAGTCTTAAAATCGTCCCATTTGTTATGATCTTCGTTCCACACATCATCTAGTATGAGCAAATATTTTTTCCCTCCCAACACTTTCCGAAGTTCTTCGTCAATGGATCTCTGTTAAAAGCCCTTTGACATAAAAATTTTCAGATACACATACCCAAATTAAGTCTCTTTATCTCATCACCAGCGTACATCAATTTAGCCAAAGTTGTTTTCCCAGTGCCAGCCATTCCCACAATAGGAATCATAGAGACAACTTCTCTATTTCCGGGCAGGTTAACATATTAAGAATATTTAATGCTTCAGCATGCCTTCTTACAACAACTTCCGATTGGTGAAGAAGTGAGTCGGTCTCTCTCTGTATTGTAACAGGAGTAGACACTTGTGAAACCCTTTGAAGTCCATAATCATTTGCTTCTTTGCTCATCTTTTCCAAGGATGTGTTGATATTCTGGATTTTATGAGCCATACGGGAACGGAACAAAATTGGGTTAGAAGATGAAAAGAAGAGGCAAACCTTTTTCCTCATTTGATTTCGAATCTCCACCTTTCGTCGTGCGATTTCGTAAGCGAACTCATCCAAGACATCATCAGCTCGGTAACCTTCATCCTTAAGCTTGTCCAGCCACACCTTGACGGACTCATCGTTAACTCCTCGTCTCTCGGCATCAGTTAACACGGCTTGAATAATTTTAACCGATCCTTCAAGCTTAGCCAGATCTCCCTTGAAACCCCATACAAGGCTGATCTCTTCAGCTGCAAGAGAAAGCGCCTTCTTCAATATTTCCTTCACAATATCTGCCTGTAGACCTTGAATATCTGCCATTGATGATCAGCCTCACACACACACAAGCACAGAGAGATGGAGAGAGATGGAGAGAGATAAGAGAGAGGGAGAGTTGTGGTTAAGGATTAAAAAGTTGATCACGATTTGGATATTTCATGAGATCTGGGCCTAAAACCCAATAACATTAATTAATTAGAGAAATTTGGAGGTCGATCTCTACGTGAACTTATTTGAATTTATTTGAACTTAAATTCGCCAAGAAACTTATTTGTTATGAAATTCGTTTTTGTCAATTTTATTATATTATCCCTTCCTTTTATAAGTGAAATAAAATTAAAAATTAAAAATTCTTAAATTTTAGGAGTTTGACTAACATTAAAATATTTTCTCTCTCATATCTATCTATATCCATATATAGGTTAAGAATTTGACTAACATTAAAATTTTTCCTCTCTCTTATCTATCTATATAGGGGTGGGGGTGTTTGGATGTCTAGATATCGGTAGATATATCATGTTGGATTGGATAAATATGTTGTGGAGCCCATTTATCCCAGTTTTGGCAATACTTTTGGAGGGCGGATAATCGTAGTATTTGAAAAACTACGACCGTAGTTTTTGAGCCAATTAATCCCCTCTCATCTAGACAAGTGAATCCCACCAAAACTTTGGGATTCACTTTCAGCCGACAGAATTACAAATCAATTTTTCCATTTCACCCTTGCCCAGCAGAATAGTCACCAAATTATAGGGTTTTTTTATCATCTTCTCCCCCTTTTTTGCACTAGTCCCCATCCGTTGGTCCCCATCGAAGCACGGCTCCAAGGTCATTGGCAAGGTATGTTTTCTATCTCTCTCTCTTTTTGTCTCTCTCAGACAGTACACTAACTTGGATTTTCCAAGAAAACCAAGAATCGACCAAGAATGAGGCAAAACACAGAGAGTCAGGGAGTTTCTAAGGGTGGTTGCCCCACTCTGTTCACCGTCCGATGATTTCACATGTAATCGGAAAATCAACAGCCCTTTATACACATCGTACCACCCAATATTTACTCTGTCTCTCTCTCTTTCTCTGTGGACATATCTATCTATCTATATATTTCTATGTATATGTCTACCAAACACCATATATGAGGCGGTGCTGATGAAGTTTTCAAAGAAACTTATGGTTTGAGCTTACTGGTTTCTTGGCGGTGCAACTCAGAAGGTCTGTGAGAGGAGAAAGGGAAATGGGTTTTGCCTCATTTTTCTTATTTTCTCTCATATAGCAACTGAGTTTTTTTCCGCAGCAATGGCGGTTTAGCCTTTGCCTGATAAGGGTTATGGTCAGATACTTTTGAAATTTAAAACTCTGCACCATGCAGTTTGGATCATCTGTTTTATTGCAACAGGTGAACAAACTCCCTGAGAACCTAAGGTCCATTAATCTAGCATCTTGTATAGTTGAGTCACAATCACCAATTGCCTGACTGAATATACTACAACCTCCTTGGATTTCAGAAGTATTACCTCACTACGTTAAAGTCCCCTACTAAAAACCACATATATTTCCAAAACAATTCCCTTTCCTTATCATCATTGGACCAATATACAAGAGAAACTACAGATTCAATTTTACTCTCAATATGGGTAATCAAGCAATGCATAATTTGATCTGTTTCAGACAAACATATAAGCTTTATAGAGACACCGTTCAATCCCACCCAAATCAAGCCAAATGGATGGCTATTGTGGTTAATAGTAATACATTCTCATCTCCTGAATACATTCCATATAATAGCATACTTATTGATGGCTTTTTACTTTGCCTTCAACAATTCTAACCAAATCAAAGGAGTTATCAGTATTAAAATCTCCAATTACTTAGAGGCAGCATTAAGACCCCTTATATTCCAACATCCTATATTGATCAATAATTGGGCGGATAATTAGAGGAACTAGCTACCCCCAAGGGAACTAGCTCGAGGTACATTCATTTCTTCCATGTAGCATTGAATTGATTTATGCACAACTCCTTCTTTCCTCGCATCCTGGACAATGAAAAAGAAATGACAATACATCTATAATATATATATGTGTGTGTATGTGTGTGTGAGTGTGAAACAAGCGAAGTTAAGGATGAGATTTTGGCTAAAACCATGAATCGCCCAAGTAGACTAAAACCATGATTAATTATATATTGTACATTTTTTTCAAACTTTTGCATGATGATTAATTATATATTGTTCAATCATCGCGTATATGAGATTTATCAAAATCAAATGTTAAATGACATCTTCTCATCATGTATTTCGTATTTATCCTAAGTTTTAATGTTTGTGTTTATTAACCCAATTTTATTATTTATCAACAGTGTATCGGATCACCTTTTCGACGTTTAAAGCCAAGACTAAGGTATTCTTATTAATATTAGACAATGTACGAAGTGTTATGTACTTGCCCATCGTTCTTACTTTGGTGTTACAAGATTGCATTATGCTTACGTTCATTTATTTGTATGCTTGTGATAAATTATATTAATGTTTTTTAAGAACACATTATTGGTTAATAACTTATTTATTTTTGGTGATAGTAGCAAAATTGGTTATAATAATGGTATTCGATGCATTTTTTGATTGCTATAGGTATACATGGACAGCAGTATCGATGAATTATGTTTGTTACTTACACTTATGCATAGAACTATTCGGGAGATAGTTGTTCTATTTAATCTTGTGTTGTCTATAATGTTGCTTATTTGGGACATGGATAACAATGATAGCACATCTGTTGTTCCACGGCACTTCCAAAGGAGTCAGTTACAGATTGAACACTTGCATCGTCTTATTGGGGAGAGTGACATAATGTGTATAAGTCAACTAATGATGGATAGGCACACATTTGTCGTGTTGTGTAATATGGTACGTGATGTGGGGGGTTTAAGTCCAACTAGGAACGTAAGTGTAGAGGAGATGGTGGTGATGTTCTTGAGTATTCTAAGTCATGATGACAAAAATAGACCAGTGTAGTTCAATTTTCTTCGTTCGGGGGAAATTGTTAGCCGTCATTTCAACAATGTGCTTACGACGGTTTTGAGGCTACGTAGGTTATTGCTTCAGTCCCCTGATCCTGTACCGGTGAATAGTCCAGACAATAAATGGAAATGGTTTTCGGTAAGCACTTAATTTTATACAACTTTAAAAATTGTTTAATATGAGTATTACAGTACAATTTATTAGGTTTTATTACTTGATTGAAGATATAAAAAAAAATTTACACAATTTTCTGTGTAGAATTGTGTGGGTGCATTAGATGGCACGTATGTTCCTGCCCGAGTACCTCTTGTCCATCAAGCTAGATATAAAACACGTAGAGGAGGTATAACAACAAATGTGTTGGGGGTATGTGCACCGAACATGAAATTTATTTACGTGCTTCCTGGCTGGGAGGGGTCAGTAGTTGATTCTAGGATATTGCAGGATGTTGTTCTCTAGGCCAAATGGGTTAAAGGTAGCACGTGGTAAGTACAATATCTAAATAATGGAGTGTACAACAAAAATTATATATGAATAAACGTTACATAATTTGGATTCATTTAACCAAATATTGTTAACACAACACAGGGACGTACTACCTAGTTGATGCGGGATATACAAATGGGGAGGGTTTTTTAGCGCCATTTCGGGGTCAACGGTATCATATCCAAGAATTTGGAGCTGGTTCTGTCGCACCCCGAAATCCCAAAGAATTGTTTAATTTGAGGCATTCTGCGGCAAAGACAAGCATTGAGAGATGTTTTACATTGCTTAAAAATAGATGGGCGATTCTTAGGGCACCGTGCTACTATCTAGTACGCACTCATAATGTATCATAGCTGCATGTTGTTTGCTATATAACTTAATAAGAAATAAAATGAGTTTTGACCCATTAGAGGAGGACTTGCCCGAAGTAATTCCTGTTGAGGGTGAACATGCGGATGAAGTCATAGGCAGTGTGGAGACATCAACTGAATGGTCTTTGTTTCGCAATCACATGACATTGGAAATGTACAACGAATGGAGAAGTACTCGTGGTTAATTTGTGTAACTGCATGCAATTGTATTTGTATGTTCACTACTATTTGCCTAAACAAATTTTACTACCTTGTTATTGCGTGCAACGAACATTATATTCTTACTTTGTATTAGTGATGTCAATTGTAATTTTTAATTTTTTTGAATTGTATGTTTAAAATTTGTGGAATCAATGTAAGATGGTGGTTGTGTTTTACTCGTAGATTGGACCGTTAACGTACAGGAAAAAAATTGTCGTTTATTTGTTGTTGTGTTTTGAATTTGACGTAGACAATATTAGACACACTAGCGTCTGGTACACAATCAGAGAAAGGTGTACGGAGGATGTGGACTATGGCTGAAGAGCATCAGCTTATAATGTCGTTGGAGGAAATGTGCGTCAATGGTTGGAAGTGCCAGAATGGCACATTCAGACCTGGATATTTACAAACCTTGGAGAACAGTTTGAAAGTTGCAATTCCAAGTTGCCAACTGCATGCTTCACCTCATATCAAGTCGAAGCTGAAAATCTGGAAAAAAAATTACAACTCCCTTTTTACTATGATGTCTACTTCAGGCTTTGGGTTTGACAGTACCGAAAATAAGATACTTGTTGATGGTGACGACATTTGGAACGACTATCTGAAGGTGATACTCATAACACCCACTTTTGTGTTAGGTTATATGCTAATACTAACACAAATAATGTAGTTACACAAAAAATTTGATATACTGTCCTCATATGGTGTAGAAGGACCAAAATGCAAAAGGCATGCAAGAGAAATCGTGGCCTTACTTCAATGACTAGGGAGTCATATTTGGTAAGGACCGAGCAACTTGGGAGTACGCTATCGATATTGAAGACATGGTAGGCAATTTCGAGGCGGAAGCGTCAATGCGAGAAGTTGATAGCATGGATGCATAGATTCCGATACAAAATAATGTACCGACGTCCGGTAGTACAACACATGACGTTGATCAACCACCTCATATGAAACCAAGTGTTGCCTCCCCATCTTCAACCAAGAAAAAGAAAGCTAAAGTGAGTGGGAATGCATCTGAGGCAATTGCAAAGAGTTTGGGAGACATATCCAAGGTTTTTGGTGAATATGTTCAAGAAAGTCAGAAGCAACTAGACATTATTGCACATCGAGTAGGGTACATGCATGATGTTGCTGATGCTAGAAAGAGAGTAAATGAAGAACTTGAGAAGATAGAAGGTATATCCATAGTTGATCGTCATGTATCACTGTTTAAGATTTGTTCTAACCCTGTGAAGGTTGACATATTTTTTAACTTGCCTACGCATGAGAGACCTGCAAGGGTTGGTGGATTACTGTGGAACACAACACATCCATGATGTATATCGATTAAACATGTGGGAGACATGTCCAAAAAACAAATAGTTCGGAATGGTGTTAATATGTGAATATTTAAAATGCTATGTATGTTGGTAGGTAAACATTACTTGGTAAGAGACAATGTGGTACTATCATGATGCATCATGTTTTGCACTAACCCACCAAAGTCTTTTTTCTGGGACTTTATAGTTTATATATCAATGTCACAAGACATGTATTTGGTGGAATAGTTGTTGTGATGTAGTAAACATGTTTTGGTAGTGTATTTGATGGTCATTTACATATGGTGTATGAAATATTGCATTTAATGTTAGGTAATATAAATGTAAGTAGCATTGAGTAGTAGCAGTAACAACTTTTTTATTGTTGTGCAAGAAGCTATGACCAGGAACCAAAGGTCGTACGTTGTGTTTCTTGGACGACGGACCGAAATTTATTAGTCATGGGTTGAGTGTCATTCACATGTCAATAAATACCCAAGTGCACTGTACAAATCTTATGATTCGTACAATGATGCGGCAACTACATTTGCCATGCACAATGCAACGCAAGTAGTACCACCTGAACGAGAAGTAGCAAATGACATGGATGTCCATGAAATTGGACCTTTAGAAAATTTTATTCAAGAACGGCCAATGGATAATAATGAACAACATGTTGTACTGGAACATAGCGGGTACAAGCGTGACATCATTTGGTGCAAGATTAGTGTAGTAATGTTTATATTGGGTATCGTCCTCACTCATATTGTGTACTTGGTTATGGGTAGAGTTGGTTGATTTTATGTTTTTGAATTAATGATTTTCCGTATCATTATGAAGAACTTAGGAGAATGCCTAATGTTTGTAAGTGAAATGGTTTTTGGATTTTAAGTGGAACATTTATATGGTTGTGATGTAATATCATGTTTGCGGATTTGAAGTACTTATGATTGTCTATGCATTGTGTAGAAATACTATCAACTGTTGAATATTATTTATATTGTTGCATTTACCATAAATCATATTCATATTGTTCTAATGAATGATTGTTATGATTGTAGTGCTTAAATGAAGATACCAAAAATAACTGAGTATGAGACAGTTGTTTTGATAGACACATTGATAGATTACAAAAATAAAGGAAAGTTACCTCCTTTTGGGAGGTACGACACAAAATTGATAGACGGGATGTTGGCCACGTTGAATCGACGAATGACAATGTTCAGTTTGTCCTTCACCGAGCTCATTAGGATAATATTTTTTGGGAGAGACAATATCATACGATAAGTAAGATGGTTAACAGTCGTTTATTTGAATGGGATCCTATAACAAAATGTGTGGTGCACAACCCAGCCATACATCGGGCAAATAAATTCTTGGAAGTTATATGTTTTCCACCTTTAGTACGTACATGTTTTAACTACGTGCATGTTCATTACACATCAAATTAACACATGCTTCAAATTTACACATGTAGGAAGATGAGTTCGCAGCGATGTACTGCCTTGCATCATGCAAAAATTATCAATATTTTGACATTATATTCAAACGAGATGAAGCTAGTTCAAGCAATCAAGAATTTAACAGTGTTGGGTCTTCCCCGTCAGTCAATTCTCCAAGCCAAGTCGATGTTATAGTCATCGATTATTGATTTGGCCCACAATGATTATGTCCAAGATTCGCAGTTAATATGTAACCAATGTGTAGTTGTTTTGTGTATTAGACTTGGTAAATCTCACAACTCATTTTGGTAACTACGCGACTTCGCTTGTGGTTGTGTATGATGTAGTAAATATGTGTGTAAATGTCTTTAACTTACAATTTCAAATATGTTGCATTTATTTTGTTTGTATAGGTTAAGGCAACTGTTTAAATGGACATTGACTGTATGGTGTATGACGTACAATGCCTTATAATTGTGTGTGTTTTTATGTATAACGCAATGGTTCATTAATTATAATGTTCATGTTCATTTGCTTGATATTCAAAGTAGTTCCCACTTGGACAGTTGTAATACAAATGAGCTCCACATTCGTCCAAGCCACCTACAAGCAGAACAATGACAGATTCGTCCAAGCCACCACCAGATTCATCCAAGCCGCTTAAACATGTAAGCTTCATGTTTTTTTTCAACAAGAATGTTATTAATACAAAAGAAAATGAGCTGATCCACCACCATACAAAACATCAACATCCTTAAACCAACATCACTACCACACCACCCAAAAAAATACATTAGTTTTCCTACCATTTCACTTAAATAGTAAAGGGCTAACCAACAATTCTCAATCCAAACATGACATAAGATTGGATAGGATTCAAGGGTAATATTGTTAATTGTTATCAAACATATGAGATGTTTTAAAAATAAGATATATTTTATCCATGGGCCCACCACATCATATACCAAATATGGGATATGATTAAAAAAGTAATTTTTATCCCACTACTAATCCCGGTTATTGGGATTTCATTGGATTGGTTAGGACTTTAAATCCAATCCAGTGTAGTCCAACCTTGATTTGCCAAACATGCCCGGTGTGTTTGGCAAAACTTTGGGGGATAGGATTGGTTTGGATTTTTAATCCAAACCAATTCAATGAAAACCCAATAACTAGGATACCAATGAAGTGGTGTAATCCTATCCTTCATTTGGAAAGTAATTTCTTATATTATGGGGGTCACGGACAAACCATTACAAATCTCTTTACTTTCACATGAATTTACAATTTTAACCTTTAATCCTATTTAAGCCAAAGTCAATGTTGGCTATGGAATTTTATTCATGTTGTCCACTTTTATATTTCATAAAAATGTAACAGTTGTGTCACCAAGTGGAAATACCGAAAATAATTCGATTTTCATTTTCCCAAAAGTTCACAAGTGCGAGCACATTAATTTCCTTGTAACATTGTTCCACATTATTTTGAAAAAAAAAATTAAGAACAACAAAATAAATGATTCGATATCACATAAACATATTTTACATTACGTAATTACACATACCGATATGGTCATATCACATGTTGCCTTCAAGTATACATACAACATGAAGGCAACCATACACACATCATATAACAAATGCATCCTAATTCCATAGATGAAACTAGAAAACATATATGAGTTTTTTTTTTTTTAGAAAAAGAGAAAATTTTATTTCATGAAATCCAAAAATTACAAGAATCAAAGACTGAAACTGTTTAAGCAAAACAGTAACAGTTTAAACACCAAAACACTCAATTGTACAAAACAAGAAAAAAAAACTGATACAGTTTTCTGTTATCAACAAAAGAACCTGTACAACAACTGTTCTTACCCCTGCAGCTCAGTGCCTGCTTTGTCTGATCTATTGCAGCTTCAGACCAGCTTAGACTGCCCTCTGATCAAAAACCATTTGCTGCAAATAATGAATCAGCTGGCTCCTGCCCCTATGCTTACAGCTCAGTTCACACCAGCAACTTGCCAGATCGACAACTACTGATAGAGCAGAGCAGTAAAACAGGCCAACAANTCAGTTCACACCAGCAACTTGCCAGATCGACAACTACTGATAGAGCAGAGTAGTAAAACAGGCCAACAGCCCTTCAATCCATAAACACCCTCCATACTCAGCACTCCAGCTAAATAAGCAGACAGCACAACTACCAGCAGTAAACCCAGCATCAGCTCTAAATCAGTTACTACATCTTCAAAGAGATTAAAACCATTAAATTCTCCATCAAGGACCAACACCCACCCTTCAAAATGCAAAAACCACTCCAAAATGCACATCATACAACATTTCTGAGCTGCATTCTGCAACTTCTACTCTGCACAACCAGCTCCTAGCTTATTTCACACCCACATTCAGCTTCCCCTCCTCACACAATTCCATTTAAATTGTCATAGTCAGCAAACTAAATGGACATATAGATACCAAAAAACTCAACCAACCCCATGTCTTTGCTCACATACCACCCTTTTAAGAAACCTGGCAGAGGGCCTCCTACTCTGATCCTGATGCAAAAGTACTTTTCCAACAAATGCCAACAAATTAGACACACAAGCACAAAAAACCCATACACAACACATCACACACACACACACACAACGACCCACAAATGTTTATTGAACAAAAGAATGGGGCAAACTGTTAGTGTTCAGGAAAAAAAGATGTTGGTGGCTAGAGAAAATAAACAAAGAAAATCACATTCTCAATCGTCAAAAGTGTAGAGGAAGATATATTCAATTCCTATTCCAACTAAATTGGTCAAGTCTTCATCCATACAAGACAAAATAAAGAAAATCACCTTAATTACAAGACACACATAGAACACACACAAACACAAACACAAACATTGCACATTGCAATCTCCAATCTTCAATCTCCATTTGAACAGGCTACTTTAATCCCTAATACACCATCCAATGACTGTATTTCTTTTCCAATTCCAATGACTGTACATAATCCCAATTTCAACATAATCCCAAAATATAAACACACACCAACATAGACACAACACACATACACAAACACAACACACACAAAGACCCACACAAGGGAAGAAATTGAGGGGGTTTGGGAAGGGAAAATAGATGATTAAGGGGGATTTGGGTTTGGGGTTTTGTGTGTGTGCATTTAACAGAGATAGATGAGAGAGATGTGAGGGGAATAATAACTGACATAGAGAGAGAGAGAGGGGTTTGCTGGTGTTGGAGGTGGCGCAGGTGATGCTTGTGGTGCTGTTCGCGGTGGCGTTGCAGTGGAGAGACAAATAGAAAAAGGGGTGGGGCACTGGTGGTGCTTGGTCGCTGGTGGAGGAGTTGTTTGTATAGCGAGAGAGAGAGAGAGAGAGAGAGAGAGAGAGGAAAGTGATGAGAGACGGTAGATACAAACCTAAAAAATTATTGTGGAGGGGTGTTTTAGTAATTTCAAGACTAATCCTGGTAGAAGTTTGTTAATCCCAAACTTTTCATGGGTTTCAATTGTCCGGCTTGTAGGGGATTTTGGGGTCAAAAACTACGGCCGAGTTTTTCAATCCCCAACGAAAATTCCACCCAATTTTACGTATCCAAAACAAGGATATGTGGGTCCCATAGACAATTTTAACCCAATCTCCCATTCAATCTCCCTTAATCCTGCAAAACAAACACCCCCATATAGGTTATATATATGTGTGTGTGTGTGTGTGTATATATATATATCATAACATTAAAAATAAAAAATAGTAACATTCAAATACAAAAAAAAAAGTTATCATTTGGACACAAAAAATAATACAGTTAAATACAAAAAAATAGTAATATTTAAACATAAAAAAATTGAAACATTCAATATTAATATTTTTAAAAAATAACAACAGTAACATGTTCAACAAAAATATTAACATATTCAACAAAAATAGTAACATGATTAACAAAAATTGTAACATACTGAACAATAATTATTTCTCTCAAATTTAAACGCAAAAAATAGTACCATTCAAATATAAAAAATAGTAATATTCAAAAAAAAAAAAATAGTAACATTGAATATTAATATTTAGAAAAATAATTGTAGTAACATGGTCAACAAAAACAGTAGCATGCTCAAAAATAATAGTACATGAACAGTAATATACTCAACAAAAATAGTAACATGAACAGTAATATAATAAAAAAATAGTAACATGAATTTAAATTTTACTATTCAAATTTATAGTAACTTTTTTTTTAATATTTGAATGTTACTATTTTTTTTTAAATGTTACTATATATATATATATATAAGAGAAGAAAAATTTTAATGTTAGTCAAACTCTTAACCTATATATAGATATAGATAGATATGAGAGAGAAAATATTTTATTTCAAGAAATGATATTTTTGAGATAAAAAAAAAATGAACTTAAGTCATTACATATAATTTTAAACATGGACTTAATCTTTTATAAGTTCTTTGCAGGATTTATCTTCAAACAAATACATCTAGGAGGACTCACTTTCAATTTTCACAATTAATTAATCAAAGTGGCAGTTCTTCTTTAGCCTTACCAAAAAACCCAAAACTCAATGGGTCATCCACGGCTCAGAAGCCTAACGGGCTAATGGGCAGGCCAACCCGTACATTTGACAAAGCTCGAGTAGCCTGTTAGCGCGGCAAGTAGGGCTTTTGCCATATTTTTTAAGGTCAGGGTTCGACAGACCGACCTGTTAACAAGCCCGTTAGCCCGCCCGTTAGTCCAATAAGATAATTATATTATTTATTTTATATTTGATTTGTAACTTTTATAAAATTGAGACTTACAAATGATTGACAATTGTGTAGGTGTCAGTCTAATTGAGATATACTTAATTTGTAGTGATGCAAAATAGTCGCATCCACCAATCAATTTGTAATGTAACATTATAACTCTATATGAATATTTGTTAAATTCAATCAATATGAATAATTTTTTTGTTAATTTATTTTTTTATACTAACTTCCTGTAATTGTTTTTTTTTTTGTATTTTTTATATAAAAATAAATTTTTTGATATCTTTATGTATTTTTTTTACATAAAAAATAATTTTTTAATAAAAAGCCCGTTTTAGGCCCAATGGGGCGGCCTATATTTAGCCTATTTTTGGCCCAATAGGCCAGGCCACAAGTAGGTCATGGGCCTTAAAAATTTTTAATGGGCAAGTCCGCCCGACCCGTTGACTAGTCAATCCCCAGAGGCCTGGGCCACGGGGGCGGGCTATGAGCTGAAAAATGTTGAGGCCTAGTTCTTTTTCTTCTTTCTGATGAACGATTGTGGTAGTTCATCAGGAGTGCAGTGGCAGAGAGATAAAAAAAAAGGGTCTTAATCATTTTGACTCCCTCACATTTAGAATATTACTTTTATACCTCCTAATATTTGTGCACATATAACATAACCCATTATCATTGATAGCTGTTAAAATAACCGTTAAAAAATATGATTTTATCATAATAAAAAATTATAACTTTATACTATCCTTTATTTATTTTGTGAGCCCGTTATACTCTAAAATTAAAAATCAAACTTACTATTTAAATGTCTAATATAATGCAAGTATTTATATAATGTTATTTATATCCAATGCAATACATCAATTAAACAGAAATATTTGAATACCCAATTGAAAGAATATTTTTAGTCATATTTGGATTCTCAAAAGATATATGTGTAATATTTTAAATGTGAAAGGTCTAACTGATTAAGTGACAAACTTGAGGGGTCTACGTGTAATTTATTCATTTAATTTTAAACAGCAATAGATGACTGTTTGCTTGATGTGCACATTGATATAAATTTTTATATTTAAAAATNGTAAGTCTAAGTTAGATTCTAGTTTCCTCTTTCATTGTTTTCTTGCTTAAGAGAGGTTGCACCCCTTGGTCTTTTCCCAGGATGTACTTGGAAGTTTTTCTCTAGATTTTGACCAAAATACAATTCTTTTGAACCTTCCCTCATTTTTGTACCACAATTTGTAACTATTTCTCAATATATAAAAGCTTTTAGTTTGAACTTGCATTTTGCAATTTAGGAGCATAATTTGAATCCATGTTGTTTTCATGTATAGGTGACAACAAAGAAAATAAGAGAAACAGCCTATGCTAAGGACATCTCCAATCCTTACTTAAATTTAGACTCAAATTTAAATTTGAGTAAAAAATTTAAAAAATTTGCATCAAGTGAGACTCAAATCTATACACAAATCTTTAATTGTAAGATTTCACTATTTTTTAAAGATCCAATGGTCATCCTTACTCCCTTTTAAATTTAGGTTTATCCTCATTTAAACTTGAGTCTATACTTCTTTAAATTTGAGATTGTCCATTGAAGTCCTTTATATCAAATCAAGATTTTTAATCAAATGTTAATTTAAATTTGAGAAAAAGTTTGAGTCAAGGTTGGAGATGAAATAAAAGTGCTGAGACACAACCATTCCCTCTTTTGTTAATACTAGCAATGCACGACATGCGTTGCACGTAAATAAATTTAAATAATAAATTAATTAATTCATATTTTAATTATTAATTTATTTCATATGTCTTTGAGTACCTAATTTATCATTTATTTAGGTATTTTTATGACCCCCTTAGGTATTTGTACACCTAATTATATTATAGCGTTATTAAATTTTTATTTATTTTTTTAAATAAATTGATTAGATCACTTATAATATTATTATATTATTGCATACTAAAAAATAAGTATAATAATTTAACATGAATAGGATTTTATTTCTACATATAGATATAAAATATTTTATATAACTGTACTACTAATAAATGAATTCAAAAGAATTTAAAAATTCTTATAAAAAGAGTTCAAAACAAATTGATAATCAAATAAGAGTAAAAAATAAAAATTAGGTAAAAGTATATAGGTGAGTATAATTTATTTTATTATAATAATTATGAATAAAATCAAAAATCAAAATTTTTTCGCAGATGCTGACATTTATAAGTAAAATATAGATATAGATATAGATAATCCTCACTTTTGGATCTTAAAGACAAGGTTGACCCAATAAAAATTGGAGCCCTAAGCAAACATGTTAAATAGGACCCTCAACAATTTAATATAAATATTAAAATAATATACTAATAATTTTATTTAAAAATATTTTTCTCACTTTTTGTCTTGAAACATAAATATTTACTATAATATGATTCACTTTTATTTTTTTTTTAACATTTTCATCTTTATTTGATTCACTTTTTAATTACTTGATGCTCATTATAATTTTTTTATACAATTGTTTCATTATTTGTGATTGTGTTAAATGTGATAGATTATTTAACCACTAAATCTTCGCTTTAAGTTATGATAATATTTTTGGTATTACTGATAACAAATATATCAATGGCTCACCCTTTTTGGATTGAAGTAATCATTCGGCTTCCCTTTTTTACGCTTTGCATACTGTAATTTATATTTTCTAATGAAAATATTCAAACATACAAATATTTAAAAACTAAATTCTAAATCAATAAACAACTACATCGAGGTAGAAATTTAATTTATTATCTAATTTAGTGAGAATAGAACATTTGGTTCATTATTGTTATTTTGGGTAAATACTATCATTATGTATATTTAATTGTGCAACTGTCGACAACTTCCTTTTTAATTTTTTTTTTGTCACTGTTTGAAATTAGTACGAGAGAGAGAGAGAGCTGGTGAAGTTCGAACCTGTGACTTAATGGTTCAACAGCAAACTACGGAGCTATTAGGCCACTGTTGGTCTTCGACAACTTCAAAGGGTCATTAAATGAAGAACGAGAGAGCGAGATGTGTGTTTTTGTGCAGTAGTCAATTAAGAGAGAGTGTATGTTCAATTATATTTTTTGAAATTTTATTTTGGGCCTACTTATCCTTTTTTACTAAGCTTGTGTTTATTGAGTCAAATTACATGCGTTATTTTATGTGCAAATTGGAACTAAGTATTCTTTCTCAATCTGGTTTGTTAATAAGAATAAGAAGAAGCATATAATTGTAATATATGAGGTATGTGGTCCACAATTGCCAACTATATATTTTTAATGATAATAATAGTATGTGGCATTGTGGGGGCAGTTGTCCCCACTGAATTTTGAATAAATACTACATATGATATGTTATGAGAAAAATAAATTATGTTTGGTTTATACATTTTTTTTTTTATATTTAGTTTATACATTGCTCTCTCTTAAGTCTTCAAAAATTTGTATAGTGACTTTTGATTTTCTTTTTGGTAAGTTAATGGGCCATTCGCACTCTAATCTACTAAATCAAATATTTTATTTTTAGATTGACTAATAAATGAAATGTAAAATGCTCTAACTCATATATGGACCGAAGATGACACCTTTGTTATTTAATACACTTCCTCTTATTCTTTAAAAACTACCGTATAATTGTCCATCATTCTTTTTTGATAAATAAAAGGCTCCTATACGCTTAGGTTTTCAAAAGAATTCAATGCTTCCCCTTCGGTTTAAAAACCTTTAGATAGACAATTCAATGCTTCCCCTTTGGTTTAAACCTTTAAATGCCTGTCGATTGAGTCGTTTCTGTCGATAACAACAGATTTTGGAGCATTATGTATGATCACTTTTGGGACAATATAAAATAAAATCACATATAGTTTTATGAATCCACCACCAGTACAATCCCCCTGGCTAAAGCCACTGGCCTTGCATCGAGTATTGCATGCTGGACCAGCGAGCACTCCCAAACACTTCTTTACGCAGAGTTGGTCTGCCCCATCTGCCAAAAGACGCAAAAATAAGACAAAAGAAAAGTAAACAAATTAATTAAAATAAAAAAGAAAAAGAGATGTTTTTTGCCCCGTAACGGGAAATCGTCACAATCATTCGTCTTTTAAAATCATATTTGTAATGTAAATCTCGAATGTCACGTAATTTTTTTATAAATCACTTCAACTCACTAGGTTGGAATTTTATGGGAATAGAAAGAATCGAATTGAGGGTGTGGGGATTAACGTCTCGCCCCTTGTTTGACTCCTGAACAGAAATGTTCGGATTTTGAAGAGATGATTTTCCAATTCTAACCAACGTAGTTGCAGTGACAATGAGAAATTTTTGAAGAAACATCTCTTCTATTCTAGTACTACTTAAGCGAGAAGTTATTAGAGTTGAGCAACACTTTATATAGACCAACCTTAAAGATGAGAGTGTGCATGAATTAAATACTTGTTGCCATTATTGTATTGCAACAAATATGTTGGTAGCATCCGACAAAGGAAAGTAATTAACTTTAACAATTTAACAAATTTTATAACTTTTAGTCCATCTCGAATAGACTTTCTACTCTCACTCAATTCTATATTATGGAGAGCCAACCCATAAAATTTCTTCTTCAACGGACTCTTTATTTAGACTCTCTATATTTTGAGGGTCAAATTCACTCTATATTCTATTTTTTAAAAACCAAAAAAAAAGGGGATATATTTACCTTTTCATTTAAGACATTTAAGATAAATGTATTTCATTTAAAATAATAAAAGAAAAATAGGAGAGAAATCAATTTATTGTCAAAAAAGACAAAACATAAAATGATAAAGCGATAAAAATTGAGAATTCTATTGGAGTGGTGTATAAAAATTCACTCTATATTATAACTTTTTACTAAAAATACTCTCTATTTTAGCAAAATATGCTCTCTAAAATAGAGAGTAATATTGGAGATTGCTCTTAGAGTGATTCAGTGGCTAACCCTGATCTTTGGTATCATAGAGGTATCAAGCTCAACACTTCTCACACCTTCTAAGGGTCGGTTACCCTTGCGCTTCAAGGGATATGTTCTAAATCGCTCGGACTATGGTGGCCAGTATCCGACCTCGAGAGAGTAATCGATGCAAGTCTACACACCCTAAGGCCTACTAAAACCATAAGCAAGTGAAATGCTTGCTTAGGGTGTCCAAAAAATGAGGGGTCCCAAATTATATTTTTGGTCTTTATAATATAAGTTAATTCGGCTGAAGAATATTATAGAATAAGGGACCCAAAAGATACAAACTCTGATTCTCTCTCATCTGCTTTGAATTTTACACTCTCCCACCAACTAGTGGTTACATCTGACATAACTCACCTAAAAGATCAGATCATATCCTCTTCATTTATTATCAGTCCAATACGACTTTTGGATGGGGCTGTTTAGAGTGAAATTAGAAACTTTGTGCAATTAACTAAAATAATTCAAAAATTAAGAACCAATATTAGACTCTCTCCGGAAAATCAAGATGATTCAAATCTTCTCTAATATACGTTCCTTTAATTTTTCTCTATGGTAGATCACCCATCATAAAATTAAGTAAGACAAAATACATAAGTTCGTTTTCCACATAATTATTAGTTTACTAGTGAGAGAAAGTGCGTCGGAGGGAATTTGAATCTTCAAAGAAGAGTAAGTTCCTTGAAACTTAGGCATAATCTTAGTTGAGGACATGTTAGTGATAGCCCATATGTGTCTATCTATCAAGTCACGTATTGTGGAGGCGGCCCGAGCCAAACTAAGGCCTTAAGCAAAATTTATGTATGAGGCCGTATTAATTGCTGTTATTCTGGTATGTGTAATGGGTTTTTATTATAGAGGGAGATGGAGAGTGAATAGAAATAGGTGGTTCTAAATATTGAAATGTCTAATTCCATTATGTAATATCGTGTGTTCGACATATTTCACAGTTTATACAAACAATAAAATACATATTTCACTGTTTTGACAATAGAATGTGTATTTTGTTGTCTTCGACTATGAATAGTGATATATGTATTTCATTGTTTAGACAATAACCACAGTGACCAAATCCCAACACAGTCAATGAATCATCACAACTTAACCATTGAAACAGTAAAATACTTGATTTTCAAAATTTATGCTTCAACTTGATCATCATTACCAAAAATTGGTCAAGAGCTAAATAGTTTTTACTATTGAGTTGTAGATGTGAAGCATTCAACTCAATCAAGATTTAAGAAGGTTTATGCTTTCATGGCCCTAGATATAATCAAGAAAGAGAGAATTATTTTCTTGAAGTTTGTTATTAATTATATGTTGGAGAAGAGAGAAAAGATAATCTTAATTTATTGACTTCATGAGACAAAAAGAGAAATAGAAGATAGACACGAATTAATGAAAGAGGAAGAATAGAGAATATGACAAAAAAATATAAAGAGGAGAGAGTTACATAAGAGAGAGAAAATGAATTGATGGAAGAGAAATCTTTATGAGTGGTCCAGTAGTCAAGTCCGTCATTTTGCAAGTAAGAGGTCTCAGGTTCTACACTTCGCATAACCCTAAGGGCTAGCCACCCTTCTTTCTTAGGGAATATGTCATTAAATTAGCTCAAGTTACGGTGGCCGGTCTCAGAACTCGAGAAAATGAATCTATAATGTCCAGCTCTCGAGCTTTGAGTTTATTCTCCAAATGTAGAGAACCTATTAGAATTTGAATTTTAGTGGTTCACTCTAAAATTGAGAGTTGCCAAGGCTACACTTAGGAATAACGATGCTTTGAAAAACATTTGATCCAATAAGTGAAAGACGCTAACTGAATAGTTATAGGTGTTCCAAGCAAAGATTATACAGTCTAATTGATCGCAAGTTGACTAAGTTATATCCCTCTTTAGATTGTTTTGTTCTTGGGGAATGGTTTTTTGTGTTTTCATTGATATGGTACTTCAATCGAGGAAGACTTTGTCCCACCTCTTTGTTCGAATCACTGACAATTTGGGCAAGCTCGCATGATAGGAATTATAAAAAGAAGAAACGTCTAGCTTTTTTTAATCTATTGCAGCTTCTCGCTCAGAATAAATCGCTTCACTTTGAGTTGGTTTTGCTTGCCCTAAGAACACTGATTTTACATTCTTGTAACAAACGACTGAATTTCCTATTCGGTGGAAATGGAAGTTGAAATCCTCTCAAGGGAAATGATCAAGCCATGTTCCCAAACACCTCCCCATCTAAGAAGTTTCAAACTCTCCCTCTTGGACCAGATCACTATTGTAGGCTGTGTTCCAGCTCTTTTCTTCTTCCCCAAGATTGATCCCAAAATTAACCAGTCAATAGCACAGCCAAAATTCTCTCTCCAAGACCCTACACGATTCTACCCGTTCGCGGATGTCTATTGACCGAAACGACGCGGCTGTGTCCCATTTTACGAGGCACCTTGTCTGAGCTTCTCAATAAATCCTGTAAGGGATATAAATCGCTACGGGATTTCAATCTTTCACTCGAAGAATTTCAGCTTGACCTGGGTTTACCCATTGGGCGACCCCCAGTAGCCTTTACCTCTTTTCGCTCGCAGGAGCTTGTCCCACATCGGAAGAGAGTCGTCTCCCCCCTCGCATATAAGCCCTTGCACTCAAAAGAGGAGGTACCCACTAGCCATTTTTGTAAGGGGTAGAAATCGCTACGGGATTTCAACCCTCCACTCGAAGGATTTCGGCTTGACCTGGGTTAACCCATTAGGTGACCCCCCAGTAGCCTTTACCCCTCTTCACCCGCAAGAGCTTGTCCCACGTCAGAAGAGAGTCGTCTCCCCCTTCGCATACAAGTCCTTGCACTCAAAGGAGGAGATATGCGAGGGGGAGAGACAACTCTCTTCTGATGTGGGACAAGCTCCTGCGGGCGAAGAGGGGTAAAGGCTACTGGGGGGTCACCCAATGGGTTAACCTAGGTCAAGCCGAAATCTTTTGAGTGGAGGGCTGAAATCTCGTAGCGATTTCTACCCCTTACAAACCCGAACTCGAGCTTATGCACAAATTTGTTCCCTTTCATTGCCTTGATATCCAGCATCAGGGCTAAAGCCACGAGCAAAGTCGTGCCTCGCCCGAGCAAAGTTGAAGCATTGCCATGCTTCATCTGGAAGCACGCCATGGCTGCTGCCGAGGTAGTAAATGGTTCCCGGCGCCCCTGTATTATTGTATGTAGTAAACAGGGGATCAAGAATGGTGCCACCAATGCCGGAGTATATGATTGGGAATATATTTTGGTTTGCTACCACTGGCTGTATTTTGGTTTGAAACAGCAAAGGAAAAGGAGCTACGAGACTTGGTGGGTCAGTTGAATGAAGCTTTTTTGAAAATCAATGGCGATTAATAAAGAAACTACAAGGGAATGAAGGGTTTTGTGCTATTCAGAAGTACCTAGCAGAGGTTAAAGTGAGGCATTTGAGAGAGAAACCAAATTCATATTCATTTACAAGTTGGTGCAATTCGGATTTGAACAATGTAGATATTGTTTGGGGAAAGCCAAGGAGTCCAACACAATTGACTATTGAAGAAAAACACACAATAAAGACAACATTACAAGACACAAAAGCTTTCCAACTTGCCCTAATACAAATGAGAGGAATGTCATCTAACTTCTTAGCCATTGAAGTCCAAAAAGAAACAAAAAAAAAAGAAGTATATCCCATAATCCTTCAACTTCGTCACATCTATCCTAAAAAATTCTTACATTCTTTTCTTTTCAAATCACCCATAAAATAGCAAAGAAAACATTATGTCAAATAATCTTCCATTTTGTATTTCTCCCAAATTCCCTCATCATGTAACAAAACATAGATTTCATATCCTTTGGTGTGACACAAGAAAAATTTGCATAGTCAAAAAGCTTATTCCAAAGAACTCATGTCAAAGGACATAGCAAAAATAAGTGATATATACTCTCATAATCACCTCTACACATACACACCATAGCGGTTGAAGGCAAAAATTAGGTCTTCTCTTTTGAAGTATCTCATTGGTACTAACCTTACCATGGACAATGATTCATGCACAAACTTGAACCTTTAAAAGCACTTTAACCTTCCAAATTGTCAAGATGGATCGAAATAAGGAAGTAAAGCACCATTGATTAAAAATTCAAAGAAAGATTTGCAAGAAAATTTACCTGTTGGATCACCAATTCAATACGTCCTATCCTCCAAGTTAGGAGTTAACATAACATTATTAAGCTTGGAAAAAAGATTCATCAAATTCAAACGTTCCCTAACATTAGATTTCTACGAAAACTAAAATCCCAAGAAATCGGCTGAGAGTATGACCAAACCATAAATGCAACCGAGCATCTTAATAACAAGAAATTGGATACAGTTGAGAAAAGAGACCAGAGAAAAAAGACTCGCCCACATAGATATCCTACCAAAAATGCACTTTAGTTCCGTCAACCACAATAAACTTAACTCTTAGAGAAAAAAACAAGGTAAACCCTGAGAGATGAACTTACACGAACTTCGAAAAATCCCCCTTCCAACCCCATTAACATCCCACTCATTAGCTTGTAACCCATACTTGCTCATTGCTCTTAGTAATGACATACCACAATGAATTTTGCTCAAAAAGGAACCTCCAAAGCCATTTCCACCAACCTTACATTCCTATTCACTAAATTCCCGGTCGAAAATCTGCCCTTATTTTTTGGTCAACTCATCACTTTCCAGCGAATAAAATAACCCTTCCTTCCCTCTCCTACCCCTTCCCATAAGAAATCCCTCATTAGACATCCAATTTCCTTAAGCCATCACCCCAAGCATTTTAAAAAGAGACCTCCCCCCCAACCCAAAAAAAATAAATAATAATAATAATAATAAAAGATTTCTTCCATCTATCTTATCTCCTCCTCCCACTTTCTCAACCACATGATCCCAAAAAGTTCTAGACAATGGGTTGTCTCCCCAAAGAAAACCTAGGCATTTCAATGGCCACTCACCCACTACACATTTCACTTCCTGTGCCATCCTACCCACCTTCCCTTGACTAGAATTGATGCCCACTACAACTTCTTTATCCATATTAATCTTAAGTGCGGAGATGACTCCAAATACATTAACATTCATCTTTAAATTTCTTAATTTTTGCTCATCCCTGAAGAAATAAAATAGTGTCATCTACAAATTGCAAATGAGAGATCTTTTTACCCTCTCCATCAATCTACTTAATCCATCCGCTAAATAGGTAAACAAAAACAGTGATAGAGGATCCCCTTGTCTAAATCTCCTGAATGCCTTAAATCTACCTCTAAGTTTCTCATTCATAATGACCCGAAAATTCACCAATTCCATATCCCCTAATCCACTTCATCTCACACCAAATCCCTTTTCTTCTGGGTCCAGAAGGCATCCATTTGACTTCCGTGTAAGTTGAAAATTTGTGTGTATGATTCTGTGTGTTTTATCAAATAAAACATTTTTCTTCCAACACAAAATCCAAAGAATCACAATCTAGATCATCATATGTTTTTTCAAAATCAATCTTCAACACAAAACCTTCTTTCCCCTTTCCTGTGTATAGGGATGGCAGTGGACGGAAAAAAATAGGTATTCGTCCAAACCCGTGCGGGGATGAAAGCGGAGATGGACTTATCTTTAGCCCCGCCCCGCCCCCGTTACCCGTTATATATATATATATATATATATATATACTCCCAATAAAACCCTAACCTACTCTCTCTAATCAGATATTCAGAATCCATGGATTCAATGTCACCTACACGAGCTTCAGCTATGTTGTCTGCTCTGTTTTTTGCTGCTACACAAGCATTCTGTAATACATCAAAATTTGGCCCAGATCTTCCCGTGTGGCATTCTATTCTGAATTTAAGGATTGTTTTTTTGGGTAAGTGGACTTCAAGAATTGATAATGTTGAGTTACCCAGCATTTTCACACATATTCAGGAGTTGGACATGGTTCCTTATGTCATCTGCTCTCCACCACTTAATCTACTTGTTAGTTGGAGCCTTCCAGATAGTGATCTCTTGTAACTCATCTTATTGCTTGGTCAACATTGGGTGCAACTGGGTTCAATATCCATGGCCCTGCAGCCATATAAAGTACAGTCACCATCACGTAGCACTGCAACATTGGGTGCAACTGGATTTAATTTTATATTTCTATATGGGCATGTTTGGGGCGAGGAATTGGATTCATTTTGGAATATGTTACAATAGATTATCTTATATTAGATTAATTAGAATGTTGTTGGATTATTTAAAATATTAGATTTATTTAGAATTTTAGATTATGTTGACTTGAATTTGAGCTTAGGCTTGAACGGGTACGGAGAAAGCAGGGACGGGACGGAGATTAAAAATTTAACCGTGGACGGAGATGGGGTCGTTAACGGGAGTGGACCGGGGATGGATGAAGGTTTTTCAAGCGGATAAGGGGATGAAGACTATACCCCCACCCCCACTTTGGGTCCACTGACATCCCTACCTGTGTACTCCTCAACAATCTCATTAGTTACAAATGTCACATCCATAATTTGTCTCCTCCTCACAAAAGCCCCTTGATATTTTGAAATTGTCACCCAAGTAGTCTCTTAACCTCATAGAAAGAACTATAGAAACAATCTTACACAAACTTGTAACCAAATTGATAGGCCTAAAATCCTGTTCTAAAGCTTTCTCCCTTAGAAAACAAGCTTATAGTATGTACAATAAAAGTAACACTTAGGCCATCATTTACATTATAAACAAAGAGGATCACCTTAAAACAATGCATAGCAAACAAGTAAACAACAACCACCACAATAGTTTTATTCCTTCACATTATAACTTGTTCATGATTTAATCACCACTTTCAATTCCACATGTTCATACATTGAGTAAATTGGTTTATGGTTCATTTCAATCTGCGAATCTAAAAATCCACAAACAATAAATCTCAGTTAAATCTAGGACTTTTCACCCAAAGAAGTCACTAACACATAATGATTTCCAAGATTTACAAACATTATGCATGCACACGGCGATCCACCAACTAAACCAAGCAACACCATATTTCACATCAACGAAGGCATACTTGGTAAGATTCTCACATTTTTTTCATTCAACCCATGATGTTCTGTGTGAAATAACTAAAACTGTTCCTGAAACCAGTACTTGGTCTTCAAACCACACTTTCTAATGGTTTCAACCAAAGTAAGAAAAAAAAGTATGGTTGAAATTACATGAAACAAGTTAGAAAATAACATCTTTGATCCTAAAATTTCAAAGCGGAGGTAAGAACACTAAAAATCAAAGTATATATAGTCACCAAAATTTGGACACTAATATATTTGAAGAAAGCCAAAGCTCAAACAATCAAGGTATTATGTAGTTTCTGTACGAAAAGAACCTTGTATATATAGTCTATCCAAGTGTGAGAAAATTACACTTATTTCAATAGTTCCACAAATCCTAGACCACTGACTTCTAATTTAAGAGTGTAAATTAAACTCTTCAAATGATTCGAAAGCAACAATTGTTGTCTCTAACCTCAATAAAAACTCGTCGAACAATAATTTGCTAGGGTATGCTACTTTAGCTACCAAATTAAAGAAGGTTGAGGTGAGAAGATCAAGGCTTTCAGATGAAAGATGAAGACTTCAGATTCCTTAATAATTCTGTAGAACAATGTTTTTTTATAAATTACAGGTGATGACCAGATCAAGAGTCACAAATCAAATGGAAGAAGTTACACAAAAATGCAGTTGGGTCTTAATGGTACCTTCCTCATGGAAATAGCTTTGAAGCAATCCAAGCACCTTATTGACACGACACTGCTTCAGGGAAATTAAACAGGTAAATCCAATCTTTGAACACATTAAATAGGACATTTATAGACATGAACCGAAAATTTTTTGCCCAACATATTACAACAATACTTATATTTGATTCTTTCTGGTATTACTATTTATTAGTCTCTTATATTTTTGTCAGACATATTGACCATCAGAAGTTGGAGGAAAGGAAAAACGAGTAAGCTACAGCCACAACCTGAACAGAGAACTGTTTATTATTTGGAAGTGTAGGACTGCAATCTTATTTCCCATTGTTGTCACCACCATACTGTGTTGAGTTTCCATTCCAGAAGGCATTTCTGTCAGCAAACCGGTTATCATCATCATCGTGTTTCAGTGTGTGAATATTGCTACCAAAACCAGATGATGATGATGGCTTTCTGTTGTTGCTGTTATTCGCACCAGTTGGAGGAGTGCTCTGGTTTGATGAATGAACAGTGTAAGGACCCCCTGCGTCCCTGAGGTTATTCTGCAGAGTAGGATTTGGACCTATGATATTGAAAGTACAAGAGTCAAAAAAAACTATTGGAAGTTTTATGCCAATGTGTCATGAAAAAAAAAATTACTTCAATTTTTTATTTCTCATGCATCTCCATCTTAGAATTAACTATAATATGTGAAAATTACACTGCAGAACTCACTGGTTCATTTAACATAAAAATGAAAAGACACCAAAGTCTATTGGGTTTAAAGAAACCAATTAGACTCCAGATCCACATGCTATAACCTTTGGCCCAATAAGATGTGGGTTCTCACAGGAGGGCAACCACTTTGTGCAAACAATGTCAAACCTTAGGTTTGCACCAATCTAACCCCCATCTAATGGGGACTAAACTAGGAGCTATATTTTTTACTTATGCAAATTTAGGAGCTGTTTCATAAAACTAACACGGAGATTGCAACCATGAAACAGTAAAACATGAATTTGCAAACTTGAATTTTAACAGAGAATCTAAGCTCGCTTAAGCAACAAACAAGAAGTTAAGCCTCAAAAAATTTGGACTCTTGGCCAGTCAAAAAGATATTTAGTCTACAAGAAATTGGGTAAACAACATACTAAATCGTGTTCTGAGACAAAAAGGGCTGAAAAAGGAGTGTGGTTCGGGGACGTCTTTCCTCTTCTTTTTTTCTTTTTCAAGCGAATTTATAACTCTCTTGTGGTTCAAAATGCAACAACAAATGAGGTTAACAATTTAGATCACAATGATAATATTTTCACTAAAATAAAACTAGTATACAGAGAGAGAGAGAGAAAAGGAGGAGAGAGAGAGTTCCCTTTCAATTATTTTATTTTATTAATAAATTGAAAATTTCAAAACTTAATCTAACAAGAATTTCATATTCTAACAAGAATTATAACACCACCTAATCTAAGAACAATATAATGGCAAAGGAGAATTTTTCAAACCATGGAGTGGTAAGGTGCTAGAGGCCCAAACTATGGGTAAAAGATCATGATTTTTGAAGCAAAATGGTAGCTAAAATGTCTTGAACAACAGTGGGGAAACAAGATGAAAATCGGTGCAAGGTAAAAATCAGTAGTTCAACTAATAGAATTTACAGTTATAACTTCTAACGCTTACATAAGGAATCTTTTCAACATAGAGCTCCAACAAGATTATGAGAAAAAAAAAATGAAGGACCAGAAACTCACGATATTGCCACATGCTGCTTTCAGTTTCCTGAGCAGAATTTGATGAGCTGGCACCACTCCTAATATAGGAGAAAGGATTCAAATAAGATAACATCCTTTTCGCAAATCCTATGTATCCTTCGTTGCTTCCACTTGAAGAACTAATATCATGCGTGGAATTTGTTTGGCTGCTTGAAGATTTGTTGTGAACTACAGCTCGGTGATGCGGAATTACTATTAATGCTTGTCTGTAGGTCAGACCCAACTCTGATAGTGTTTTGCTCAAATCTGCACCATATTAAAAGACAATAAATTTTTTTTTGGAAAAAAACTTAAATCAATTCCTTTCCAAAAAATGTCAGAATATGGTCTAATAAGAACCGTAAAAAAATTCCTATTTAATAAAAAAGTAAAGTAGTTCTAAAAGGGAGTACAATCTGCTGGAAACTTAAAATGAAGTACACTAGTCACTGAAGGTTTTGATAGATTCCCAAATAAAAATGAAACCAACAGCTTTTTACGGATCAACGTACTGATTCCATACCTTTTTTTGGTACAGGATCTATCAGTAAAGCATCATGGTATGAAATAGCATTCACTACATAAATTTAGTGCCTCCATAGATAATGATGGAAACACAAAAACAGTGTACCAACATGCAAACCATCTGAAAATAAAATATTTCACACCATAATACATGATTTAGCTCCCTGCTCCTGATACAAAATGGGCTTTGAGCCTTTCTCAGTTTTACCATTCACAAATCTAGGCCGGGTGTTGACTGCTTTCCCTGAGAAATGTAAATCCTTAGGACATCCTAATGAAAAGTTGTGTCCACGCTCAGTGATGGAAGTACGATTTTATCTTCTTTTTTTTTTTTTGCATGCCTCAATCCAATTTTCCAATAGCCACTACAACCAACAAAATCCCTTCCTAAATCTGGATTAAATCCAGACATATTTTCACAACACTTGAATATAGATGTACTCAGTGTATTCACAATCATGAATCAAGAGATATTAACAATTGCACTCACAAAAGTATAACATTAAAGATCCATATTTAAATGGCTATTATACAAAGTTCAAAAAAAAAAAGTTTGACCCCCCCCCCAACCTTTTTTCTTTTTTTCTCTTTCTTTCTTGCGGGGGCATTTAATAGATGGATTGAATTCCTTATTCAAGACTCTACTCAGCCAAGTTCTACCAAAACCGAGGGAATGGAACCTTCCCTCCCCACGTCTACGTGTAGTTCTGCCACCATCCTCAGAGGAGAAATATTGAACAATGACATCTCTCGAGCACTCCTCAATGCCCATCTCACATGTTTTAGATGTTTAAGCTGCCTAAAAATCTTGGAATTTAAATTATCCTTTCTTCTAGTATACAGAAAGAAATTAAAACAAAAAAACTCCAAAAAAAAAAATTTTCATCTAGAAGTTTTAGGAAAAATGTACCTGTGTTTACAGATATAAAAAGCTGCATACATATTTCATACATAAACCCACATGTAGGGCCAATGTTAATTTGGTTGCTTCTAAGTTAGTCAATGGCTTAGCCACTACTCGTAGGGTTATGGACATCAAACACCTTCACTTTTTTCATGCAACTATCGCACACTAAAAAAAGGATTATTTCTGTCATTTTCCCTCTCATATACTGATAACAGATACCAAAGTTAGACCATAGCCAAAAGGTTAAAAAAAAGCATCATTTTCACACCAACACATATTGTTTATGACTCTCCTCTGCCTAGCTTCGAAAATAAAAAACTCACTCTCGACTTCTTAATGTTGGGGCTTCTCTGCAGGTGATCATAAAAATAGTTCAACTACTTTCAAGAATGCTAATTTAGAAATCAAGTTTAAAGATGGTGTGCACTTTCATTGTTCCTATCATTTTCTATTCTCTCTCACCTTTATTTCACTTTAAAATCATGAGTTTGAATGAAAAACTCTGGAAAATAAACAACTTTAGAAGACACAGTAAAAGGAATCCCAAACACAGGCTGCAATTAATTAAAGAAAGTGAAATCAGCATTGCCCAATCATTTCCACCACCTCCACCAGTACCATCTACATCATCACTATATCTTCAAAGACACAGTAAGATGAATATACTTTGAATACAGCAGTTGATAGACATAGCAATCTATGTAATCTTTACCATTTCCTCTCAAATTACAATATAATGATGCAAAGAAAAAAAATTCACGTGTCTTTGAAGATAGGTTAGTGTTTTGCAAGTAATATCTAGTATCACATACCAAAGAATGTAGCAACAAATACTTCTAAACAAATCAGTTACTTAAATCCTAGTTCTGGTTTCTTAAATTAGACACATTCACTTTGTGAATATACTATGATAAGATGCTCTATGCTTACTTCAAAGTAAACATTTCATATTTTTGAATTACTATTAAAGAACTTACTAGAAATTAAAAACTAATAATTACATCATAGTAAAAATGTAAAATATATTCTATAGTAGGCATATCTTGATCATATTCGTGTCCAATTTTTTTAAGTTTTGTCATATCGTCGTACCCATATCATATCGTAGTTCTATCTATATCCGTGGTTCCCAATTGGCCATTTAATAATCTAAATCCCGATGAAAAGAAAAATAATCAGATCATAAGTCTGTCAAATATTTTTTGGTCAAGAATGATTTGTCTAGTACAATAATGTGAGAGCTCTCTGCTAGATGCATTTTCGTCATGTCTTTCTACGGTAAAGTGTAGTGCATACGGTCAGTTATGTCAGAAAATTACATCTACATGTAAATTAAATGCCAAAAAGACCACAAAATGTTCATGCACAAGTCTACAAGAAGCCATGCATGGATAAAGAACTCCTGTATTTATCACTTCAGCTATAAAGGTCCAAACGAATATCCAAGAGCACCATTTCTAGTAACATTTTGTAGATGATGTATAACTTGTACAAAAGGGAAAAAAAAGAAAAGAAAAGAAATCAGCAACTGAATTAGTACTACCTGTAAAATGAATAGATGCATGCTAAAAATGTGGCAAAGGGAAGCATATGGAAAAAAAACCAAACAAAACCCTCATCTAAAAATTCGTCAAGCAAATCTTGAAAGCTATAACTTGAGCTGAAGTAATACGGGCGGGCCACCAGGGTACTTGAAGTTCATACCTTGATCACCAAATACCTTGCGAGGATAAGGAATGGCTAGATCATAAGAGCCGATGCTGCTTTCTAGGTTTTCATCCACAAAGTCTTTGACCATTCTTAAAGTGCTCATCACGGAAAACCTTTCTTTAAGACTGCCACCATCAGGCAATCTTATATTTATATGAACTTCATTTGATTTACTCGTAGAAGAGTCTGAAACATCAATTTTCTCTACTTCTACAGTTTCAGCCTTTCTACCCGGTACAGCTTCACTTGCTTCATTAGCAATCAATTCAGAAGCCTCCATGCTAACTTTTGACTTATGATCAGCCCCATTTAAGCTCTCTTCTGGGGCAGGAAATTCATCTTCGACTTGGTGACCAATTGTAGAGTGAGTTGAATTTAGATCCACAGGATGAACTTGTTCTATTTCTGTTGCAGTCGAAGACGAATATTCAAACACCTTACTTTCTGATTCGCAGGCAATATCTGATTCAGGAGATACCTCCTCACCCAGTTTGGAATTTGGCTCCTGTTGACGTGAATAAAATAACAGACTATTTATATCATGCATATGGCAGATACTACAAATTCTAGCACTCAATGACCAAATTTTGAATTTACCTCGATGGCATCTTCAGAAATCAGCAATGGTGTAGCCTCCGAGGAATGGACCAATTTGTCTGTTGACGATGAAGGAATATTTGTCCTTGAAGAACTTCCTTGCTCAAATGCAGCAGCATCACAAGCCCCAGAAGGAACTTCTGATTTCTTTGAAGCAAGTGCAGCAGTCAGGAGAGTTGCAGTTGTCTCCTGCAATTTACAATCGAATATTACCCTTTGTTTTGTGTTGTACAACCAAAGAGCTACAAATTTAATGCGCAGCTCGTGAGTGTGAGTGTTGTTATAAAGGTAATCATTGACTTCAACGACACATTTATGCTTGCTAAGGGGAAGTTGAATTAACCGCCAATTGAGCTTCTAACACAATACAAGGACATCTTTTCATGTTTGAGGAAGTGGCCCCAATGGAAGAAATAATGGTAATGGTGTTAGTGTTGGTGAAGGTGGCAATGCGGTGGTGATTGTAGTGGAGTCATTGTGAAGTAGAGAGTACATTGATTGGCAACAGCAAATCTAGATGGTAATATAGATGAAGCAACAACGTTAATAATTCTCAAGCAATGGCATGATGAGTCAATAGTATGAGATCAACATATGGAATTTGGAACTGCACAATAGAATTTAGAATAGCAAACTAAATCAGATAGGATAACAATACAAGAGATAATTACCCTTAGCAGAAGAACGTATGGACACCAGGAAATCAGTAAATTACCCTCAATATAAATGGGTTAAAACATCATCGTGTGCTACTGATGGCAATATATGAAAAATGAAAACCGCTTTGCCACCTTGCAACTAGACTGACATGACAGCTATTGTTCTTCCAGAAAGAAAATTACAATCATGTCAAAACATGGATCATTAACCTATCAGCTCCCAGAGCAGCAGCTGTTCCCATTAAAGATGGATCCCACATTTACATACCCTTGTCGAAAGTAAGAAAACCTTCACAAGCTTACCTGGATATGAAGACCCAACCATGCCTTCTCAAGACTGGATGCCAGATCTTCAGCACTGACAAAGCCATCTTGAAATTCATTCAATTAAACAAGGAAATTAAAACAAAAATATTCAGCGTAAAATGATATCCCAAAAGTAATAAATAAATGCAGTTCTATTTTCCGAAAAATAATATACCTTTTTGCCAGAGCTGAACACCATTGTATCCAATAGCTGTTATACAAGGGACAGATTTCTGCGGGTCTGTACAGGTTGATGCAAGGACATATGCTTGATTTTGAGATATTAAAACAGGACTTACATAAGTGCTTACTGGAAAAATTTAATTGGGGAAGGAATCTTCTTGGTCTGGAAAACCAACATATAATAATAATAATAATACTGTTTTAGTTTTACTTTCACAATTACTCAGCAGCATACAGGCAAACTGAACTACCTATTCGAATAAAAATTTCATGAGGAAAGACGAATTGAGAGGCCAGATAAACGGCAACCTAATAATTTATGAATAGAGAACAAATACAAACAAGAGTGTACACTTGTCCCTTTCTAAATATCTTTTCCTCCCCTAATCTAATTTATCGCCTACAAAAAAATGTTTTGCTCATTCATTCAAACAAAAGGCCTATTTTTTGCAAATTAGCAGAGGCCAATAAATCTCTCGCCCTCAAAGCAGATCTTCTACTTTGTTGCAAAATCAGAAGCACATTAAACCTTAAACCACTCAAATTTACGGCTATTATTAATTTGGTGGAAAACTTAATATTGTCAAATTTTAACTTCATTTGCCAGTTCAGTTAAAAATGGCCGTCCACTGATCTTGAACAACGCATCGGGTGTTCAGCTTTCATTTCTTAATTCTCATTTCTTGATTTTCACACATATGATAACCATAATTCAAGTCATAAAAAAATAGAAACAATCTGTTAACAACAGACTACTGTTAGAATGGCATAACTAACATAGAAACAATCTGTTGTTAGAATGGCAATGCTTTTGATCGCTTTTCACTGTCATCTAAAATCCAATGCTGCCTACCTATTGTAAAGCAATCCACCTATTTTAAGGTGGAACATGTACCCATATCTTAAAGACACACTAAGGCTTGATCACCCAAAAAAATCTCAATCATCTCTCAAAAGAAAGAATACTTTGTGAAGAATTTTACAAATAGGAGCAGTGTCCACAATTAAAAAAAAAAAATTCCAACTCACACTAATAATCTTAAATAAAAAAGATTGAATATCCCAAACACATTAATAGTATTCTATTGTCCCCAACACAATATATTCTAGCATATAAAATGCTCTAAATATTTGGCCAATTAAACCACAGGCAATGTTACAGATAATAAAGATGAACTACCAAAAATATTGTCCAAGCAACAGAGGGTGCAAGCAAACAACTATGAGAAAGTAACCACATATTTATGATACACATAACCACAAAGATTAAAGTAACCACATATTTATGATACACATAACCACAAAGATTAATATGTAAGCATATATGTGCCTCTATATATAGACATGTCTTCACCTACTCTATGAAAAAGACATGTTTTCATGTAAAATTTTCATTTTTTAACTTAAAAAACTTGAAAGCTCATATTTCCACAAAAAATATACAAAATACAAAATACAAAATCAAATGAGTTTGACACTAGGTTTACCAATGTAAAAGCTAAAAAAAGAAAGTAGATATTTTTTTGCTAATAATTACCCCAAAAAGAGAAGAATGCTGAATTAATTCAACTTAGTCATCCACAATTAGTTCCTCTACAACACAAGACATATTGATGATAAATTGCTCACACAAATCAGTGTCAACTAATACTTATCAAGGAATAGAGATAACTAAGAAATGTAACTTAGGAATTTTATTTAAGCAAAGGATACATAGAGCAGAAAATTGTGCTGCATCGGTACTACCACCTAAGATGTGTAACAAAATGCAGTACTTTGATAATGACTCTGCCACCTGAATAGAGTATGTTACTATAAGAACACCAATGCAGAGGTAAATCATAACAACAGCATAGTCAAATATCAAGAAATAGTAGCAAACTGAAACCAACCTTTGAATCTGTCCAGGTGGATTTTTCTAAATGGGTTGATTCCGGGTCATCACCTAAACATGTAAACATTAAATTAGAGGAAACCAACAAGCCAAACAATTTTTAAATTGATTATTAGAAGACTTAAAAATAAAAATCAAAAACTAAAGTTGCACAGTACAATTTGATAAACATACTGTTGCAACTCAACCACCATTACAATAACAAAGCCCAACCTATCTGAACCTCCATCTCCAAATTCCCCAAAATAGTAGATATGCATATTAGGTACCACCAACTCAACCACCATTACAAGGAGCAAAGCCCAGCCTATGTGAACACCCAAATCTAAATTCCCAGACAAAGTCAATATCCATCCTAGGTAGCATCATCTAACTTTTAGAATATAATGCATCATGCCCTAAGCACCATGCATCAAGACTAGGCAAAAAAAAATCTAAATTGCTTTAGTGAGGAGGGGTAATGCATGATAGGAATGTGGGCACACATGGTTAAATCCACTTATAACACTCTGACCAATTTTAAACACAAAATAACAAATCATGTAGTCAAAAAAAGAGATCGTCACATAATATACTAGCAAAGGTAGCAAAAAGACACAAAAACAAAGGCTATTATAAATGAGAAGTTACTAAAAAGAAATCAACAGTTTGAGCTTCAAAACCAACTAAGTTCCTTCCACATTCCAGCATAACATTGAGTCTGAAGTTGTGTTTGAGATAACACAAATAGTGACAAGTTAACATATAGAATATTCAGAGTAGGGGTGAAGAGGATGTGAAAAAAGGAAATCAAAACAAGAAGTATAAGAAAATTTCAACAACCAACTTGTTAGTCCAGTCCATGTTACCTGGATCGTGGGTCGCTTTGGTACGTGGTACAGGTACGGGTACATGGTACGACACATTCTTAGCTACGTGGTACGATGGGATAGGTTTAATTGGTACGGTATTTTCGGTCGCAATTCGTTTTGGAACTCTTATGTAGATCGTTTTCACTACTATACAACATTATATATTACAAAACATTCATAAATACTAAGTTAGTTACCATTTATCTTATAATTGTGCTTGATTTTCTATTTTCTAAAACAATATATAATTATAAATCTATATACATGTAGTTAATTAATATGTATTTTATATTTGTGTTACATGTTCTAAAGGGAATTGATTTAGAGTTAGTATTGCAATTTGGGTCGTCAATTTTGGTGATCTGGATCGCAAACCCACCATATTTTGGATCGATGTATCCAGATCGTGGGTCGTTAAGAATTTAGTGAATTGTAATAACCATGAGTCCAGTTTGCTCCTGTTACCCACTTCCTAGATTAAATTGAACGGTGTGTGCCACAAAGCAATTCTAAACCAATTTATTGATAATTAAAAAAATATAAATGTCCCCTCGTGGGGCGTCCAAGAACGGGAAAACTATTTGCTGCACCCCCTTGAGTGTATTTGATAGAAGTTGAACATCTAGAGAGCTAATTTAAAATTCCTGTGGTTTATTTCCACATCAGCATCTTACCAAACTAATATCCTTGATTCATACATCAACATCTTAACAAACTAACATATTAAAACTCCATATCCCACCACCTCCACGTCCTATTTGAAGCTTTCCAACCACCAAGTATTTTTAGACCCACTAGAGTTTCATTCAAATACCAATGCCACCAAGTCTTTACCAGAACCTGATTATCCCTAGACAAATCCTCTGCTCGGGTAGAAAATATGACAAATTTTTCAAAATAGGCAGCCAATTAAACTACCTTGAAGCCAAATCAATTCTTAATGTAAAAGTCATAGATAATGATGGCCCTCAGGCTTAACCATAAGAGAAACCAAGGGAAATACTATAAAAGTTCAAAAACCAAATATTTTCAGATTCGTAGAACTAAAAAACTAAACCAAACCAAACCTTATGTCCCAATCATTTGGAATTAATTATATAAGTCCGTCTCCGCCATTCATTTCGACCATGCGATATACGCTCATTTAAGTTAAATATTTTCATATCTTTTCGTATTATTTCGTGCAATGTTATTTTAGGTCTACCACTACTTCTAGTACCATTAAGAGAATTCTATCACTTTTTCGAACCGATACCTCTATCGACCTACGTTGAATATGACCAAACTATCTTAATATATTCTCTCTTAACTTATCCTCAATTGGAGCTATTCCTACCATTGAGTCATTTCGTATTCTATCATTTCTAGTTTTTCCATTCATCCACCTTAGTATTCTCATTTCCACTACACTTATTTTGCCTCTATGTTGTTTCCTAGTTGCCCAACATTCCGTTTCATACAACATTGTTGTCCTTATATCTGTTCGATAAAACTTACCTTTCAATTTTATTAGTATTCTTCTATCACATAATATGCCAGAGACTTGCTTCCACTTACGCCAACCAGCGTTGATTCTATGAGTTACATCATCTTCAATCTCTCCATCATTTTTAATGATCAATCCTAGATATTTAAATCATTTACTCATTGGTATTTCTTGATTTTCAATCTTAACTTTTTCACTATGTCTACCTTTTCTATTACTAAAATTACATTACATATATTCAGTTTTACTCTTATTTTAAATCCTTTCGACTCGAATATCCCTCTCTAAATTTTTAGTTTATTGCTAATCCCCTTTCGAATTTCATCTACTTATACAATATCATCTACAAGTAGCATACACAGGAGGACATCATCTTGAATGTGCCTAATGAGTTCATCCATAATTAGAGCGAATAGGTATGGATTTAGGGTCGATCCTTGGTAAAATCTCACCGTGATTGAAAATTCGTTACTTTCTCCTATGGAAGACCTAATTGTAATCATAGACCCGTCATACATGTCTTTTATCACCTCAATATACCTATTCGTCACTCATTTTCTCTCAAATACCCTCCATATTATATTTCTAAGCACTTTATCGTACGTTTTTTTTTAATCTATAAATACCATATGAAAATTTTTTTCTTCTCTCTATACTTTTTTATGAGTGTCCACAATAAATATATAACATCCATAGTTGATCTATTCGGTATAAACCCAAACTAATTTTTCAGCACTGTAGTCTTAACTCTTAGGCGACATTCAATGACCATTTCTCATAATTTCATTGTATGACTCATCAATTTTATTCCTCTATAATTATTACAATTTTGAATATCTCTATTTTCATAAATAGGTACTAAAATACTTTTTTTCCATTCATCGGTCATTTTCCTAGTAGCAATAATTCTATTGAATAATTTCGTTAGCCACGACACCCTCTCTTTCCCTAAACACTTCCAAACCTTAATTGGAATCTCATCCGGTCATAATTTTCAGATTTGTAAAAAATTAAAAATTTGTGGAAAGAATAAACTATCTTGCATCAAAGCGTGAGGCAATTCCAAGAATTTTCTAAGCCACTGGGTATAAAAGCTTCCTGCTCGCTAAGGTACTATACACACTCAATACCATTTTCAGCCATCTAGCAACCTAAGAAATACGGACACGGATGTGACATGACAAAGACACGTCGACACGAAATTTTTCAAAAAAGTAAGGCACGGACAAATTAAAGACACGTTAAGTAATATGTATATATATATATATATATATATATATATATATATATATATATATATATATATATATATAATCATGTGAGAAAATAAAAATATTATCATAATAATCTTTTAATTCATCTTTTCTCAAATTTTAAAAATTCACATCATGATATCACTACATAAAGAATACAATCTATAATATAAAATAAGGTAGATTTCAATAAACCCATGAGACGGTCTCAAATAGACTCAACCAACGGCTACCAGCATCCCTCTCAAAATTATTCATATTGCACTATGTCTTCAGGCACGAGTTATCCCTAGTATAAGATATATCGATACACATTCATCCTTAACATCTAGGATACAACGATCAATGACTACTGCAATTTTCATTTTAAAAATTATTCCAATTCGTAATACTAATTTTTATCAATTTCAAAGAACCTAATTTGTAGCCCCATTTTTCCTCAAATTACTATCATGTTAAAAGTTTATTCTATTTGTATATAAGTTTAGATTCGTATCTAAAATTATGTTACATTCATTTGATATTATGACCTTGACTCATATCTCTTCTAATTTACAAAAATAACTCCTTTGATTATAAAGTTATTTGAGAAAATTTTCACAAAATTGAAAAAAAATTCTCAAAACGTATCCCCATCATGTCGATCGCATATCCCCAACATGTCCTGAACGTGTTAGCTACGTGTCCCTAACATGTCATGAAAAAATTTTAAGAAATAAAAAAATCGAACACTCATTTTAGCATGTTCAACACGTATCCGAAGCGTGTCTGACATCAACACTCTAGCTATTATAAAATGTTCGTGCTTCCTAGCTGGCAACCCATCAAATTTTCTACTATTTTTTTTTTTGCATCTTACTTTATGATTACTGCTTTAGAGCCTTCCCTCATGTGAATTGGGGTCTGAGAGAAGTAGATTGGATACCAGCCTAATGTTTGTAATTATTTCCGCTAACCAGTTGACCTCAGGTTTAAACCCTATTACTATAGAATAAAGTTGTGTTTACCTCTGAGGCATCCTCCACTTACACTTTGAGGCAAGTACATATATAAGTTCATCCTACTGAATTTTATCACATCACTTTAACTTTGAGATGTCACTCCTATGCATTTATTTTTACTATTTTTATCATAAATTTTGCTTTTCACATTTTTCAACTGATCCATCTTGACATCCTCACTTTTAAAGTCATTGTGTTCAGCATTTTTTGGCATGAAAAATAATTCCACAAAGTCATGATGACATACATGAGTTTACTTTCTACTACTTCCCTCACCCTCCCCATCCCCCCAAAAAAAAGTTGTATCATAAATTTTGCTTTTCACATTTTTCCACTCATCTTTCACATCCTCACTTTTGAAAGCCATTTTGTTCATCAGCATATTTGGCATGAAAAATAATTGCACAAAGTCATGGAGACATACATGAGTGGTACGTTTCCATGACATTATTAAGTAATCACAATCACTGCCTATAAGCGATGACCACAATTAGTGCAGAAAATTGTATGAATGAAGACCACAAATTACTTTTCTTTTCCACCTCGATATTTATGGAGTCTCGTCAGCAGAATTTCCCAAAATATTATTGGTGCATACCTTAAGAACATCTGTCAAGAGCAGGAGAAAACAAAAAATAACTACGAAATATAAGACGCATTTTACCTGAAATATAAACAACAAAGAGTTTTTTCTGCCTCTTGGCTTCAACAATTGCTTCAGAAATAGAACCTTCAAATGCAAGAGAGGAGATGGACTGCTTCATCTGTTCAAAATACATAAGGGTCAAAACTTCAATGAACTGAAAACTATTTGAGTCCTAATTGTCAAGTGAAATGCTCAAGGACAACAAAGAGACGATTCCAGGATAAATTCCACAGTGCAGAGATTTGAACTGTCATATTTTCACTGCCTTAAGCTAGTCAAAAGAAAGGGCATAAATTATCTAACAAGAAATCCAATAAGGAATACATAACTAACCACGCAATAATACAGTGAGATCAACAAAAAATCTTGTATTACTACTATCTTCGAATGCCAATGGGTCAATTTCTATGCATACCAAAGTGCGCCCACACATGGCACCTTAAGTGAACTACATGAATAAGCTTATTAATTAGAAAAATTAAGAACGAAAAAGAGAACTATCTGGAAAATCTAACTCAGTACATATCAGTAAAGGGTCTAATTCTTATTCTCTCTGTATTTAGAGGCTCGAACATTGGTTACATACAATTTTTTTATTGAAAAGAAAATAAGAAGTCATAAATAATGTGTTAGTATATACAATGGATATACACAGAAGGTGCCACTGTCTGATGCAGTAGCAAAAGTGCGGCGGCTAACTACCCAGAGACAATGGATTCCAATATGGGGCATACACCTTTGGCTTATAATGCCAACGGTTAACTGACTGAATAATGAACATATAGACACAGATATACATGCATATGACATTTAATAAACAGGTAAAATTACTTTTATTTGTCTCTAGCGGGGTATAATTCTCTTCCAAAATTCAAAATTAGAGCATAGTCCAAACATCCCGAATTTTCTACCGATTATTCTCCAAATTTTCATCAAATTCCTATCAGAATCAGTGAAATTCAAGACCCTAATTTTGATAATTTGTTTCTCAGAAAAAAAAACCCTAATGCTCCGTTTGGCAACAGAGAAAACTTAAGAAAACGAAAAACCACCGTTTGATGAGCACCTAAACCGACTATATCGGAAATTTCCTTTTGTTTAATTTGATATATATCCTCAATTTTCTCTGAAACCAAACTGAGAAAACTAGTCTTGAGAGAAAAGCGCGTACCTTTGGGATTCCAGGAAGACGAGGGAATTCTCAGGAAGTAAAGAATGTTTCTGAGAGTAGGTGTATCAATGTGCACCCCCAAAGATCAAAAATCTCAATTTGCACCCTCAAAAATAGAAATTTGTATCAATTTACATCCCCAAAGATAAAAAATCTCAATTTGCACCTTCAAAAATAGAAATTTGTATCAATGTGCACCTAAAATTAAATTAATAAATTATACCTTGATCCCCTCATATTTGTCACTTAATCATTTGAACTCCTTCACATTTAGAATATTCCCCTTACATCTCATGACGTTTATGCATGTGTAACACATAACCACTTTTCATTGATATATATTAATATAATTGTTAAAAAATATGATTTTATCCTAATATAAAATTATAATTTTATATTACCTTTTATTTTTTGGATTCGATATACTCTAAAATTAAAAATCAAGCTTACCATTTGAATGTCTAATAAAATGTAGATATTTATATAAAAGGTAATATGAAAAATATTAGATAAATATTTATATTTTATTAGACATTCAAATGGTAAACTAGATTTTGAACTTTATAGTATATTGAACCTATAAAATAAAGGGTAATATGAAATTATAATTTTTTATTAGGATAAAATTATATTTTTTTAACGGTTATATTAATAGATATCAATGAAAATGGGTTACGTATTATACGTGCACAAATGTCATAAGATGTAGGAGTAATATTCTAAATGTGAAGAGGTCTAAATGATTAACTGACAAATATGAGGGAATTTAGGTATAATTTATCAATTTAATTTTAGGTGCACATTGATACAAATTTCTATATTTGAGGGTGCAAATTGAGATTTTTTATCTTTGGGGTACACATTGATATAAATTTTTATCTTTGAGGGTGTAAATTGAGATTTTTGATCTTTGGGGGTGTACATTGATACAAATTTCTATTTTTGAGGGTGTAAATTAAGATTTTTTATCTTTGAGAGTGTAAATTGAGATTCGAACAATCTTTCGAGGTACAAAATGAGATTAACCCTCAAATTTTTACTTAAATTTAAGGGTTAATTGTAAATTGTACCATAAAAGATCGTTCAAATCTAAATTTGCACTCTCAAATATCAAAAATTTCAATTTATATCCTCAAAGATAGAAATTTAAATCAATGTGCACCCCCAAAGATCAAAAATCTCAATTTACATCCTCAAAGATAAAAATTTGTATCAATATGCACCCCCAAAGATCAAAAATCTAAATTTGCACCCTCAAAGATAGAAATTTGTATCAATGTGTACCTAAAACTAAATTGATAAATTATACCTAGATCCCTTTATGCTTGTCACTTAATTATTTGAACCCCTTCACATTTAAAATATTACTCCTACATCTCATGACGTTTGTGCACGTGTAACACGTAATCCCTTTTCGTTAATATATGTTAATATAACCGTTAAAAAATATGATTTTATCATAATAAAAAAATTATAATTTTATATTACCCTTTATTTTATGGGTCAAATATACTCTAAAGTTTAAAATCAAGCTTACCATTTGAATGTCTAATAGAATAATGGGTTGCACATTGAGTGATATATTGCATTGGATATAAAAAATATTATATAAATATCTACATTTTATTGGACGTTCAAATGGTAAACTTGATTTTGAACTTTAAAGTATATTGGACCCACAAAATAAAGGGTAATATGAAATTATAATTTTTTATTAGGATAAAATTATATTTTTTTTTAACGGTTATATTAACATATATCAATAAAAATGAGTTATGTGTTACACGTGCACAAACAACACCATGAGATATAGGAGAAGTATTCTCAATGTGAAGGGGTCCAAATGATTAAGTGACAAACATAAGGGGATCTAGGTATAATTTATCAATTTAATTTTAGGCGCACATTGATTCAAATTTCTATCTTTGAGGGTACAAATTGAGATTTTTATCTTTGGAGGTACACATTGATACAAATTTCTATCTTTGAGAGTGCAAATTGAGATTTTTGATATTTGAGGGTGTACATTGATACAAATTTATATCTTTGAAGGTGCAAACTGAGGCTTTTGATCTTTGAGGGTCTAAATTGAGATTCAAACTATCTTTCGGGGTGTAACTTGCAATTAACCCTAAATTTAAATTAACATTTGAGTAAAATGATTAATTTAATATAAAGGACTCCAATAGACAAACTCAAACTTAAAGAAGAAGAGACCTAAATTTAAATGAAGGCAAAACTAAATTTAAAAGAGAGTAAAAATGACCATCGGATCTTTAAAAGATGGTGAAATCTCACAATTAAATATTTAAGTAAAGATTTGAGTCTCCCTTGATTTAATATAAGTTTGAGTCAATGGTTAGAGCAAGTTTTTTAGACTTTTTTTATTCAAATTTAAATTTGAGTAAGGGCTGGAGATGTCCTAATAAAGTAAAATCGTATTAAATTATATTTTTACTATTTTGCCCTCCAACTAAATAAAAACATGCATAACTAGATTAGATTGATGATTATTAGTCTATATGTAATTAGTATTATAATATCTCAGTCTTATCGAGTATCTTACCAAACACTGGATTACAATGAGTATTATTTTTATCACATATTTAATCTTATATTCTCTCCACTTATATAGAATTAGCTCGTATTAAATAATACAATTATTTCTTTTATTATATGGCAACCAAACAAGTCTGAAGTATATAACCGTGACATCGTCTCATTATTGTCACGTGATGTCACCATTCAATGACAAACTTATGAAAGATGATTATTTTGCTGTATGGATAGTGTAGTTACTAAAATAAGTAGGGTTCACTTACTTATATGTTAATGAATTATTAATTGATAATATTACATAAAAATAATAATATAGTGTCACCGTTATATTCAATGATTTATGTGAAAGCACATAGAGAAGCTGTGGCGGCATCTATAGATGTTATTTTTGTTATGGAGGCGATGTAGTGTTCCAAGGAAATTCTAGAATTGTTATTGATTAAGGAACATGAAGATTAATGTGGACTTGATCCAGACTATTATTCATTTTTCCATCATAAATTGAAGCACATGAGATGCAAGTGTTTCGGGCATGAGGATGATGTATGTCCATTGCTGCCAATATTCATCTACGATCAATTTAACACCATTTTGTATATTAAAAATAGGGTTTCATTAATGAGATAGATGTTAATCTTATCATATGCAACTCACATGAGGCAACACCAATTTGTGAATTTACACATAAGCCCATGTCCCAAAGCACTTGCAACTCTTATGATTCAATTTTTGACGAAAAACTAAACGACAGTTTGAACGAAGTCTACATTATTACCAATTCATAACATTGAAGTGCAAATTAAAATTTTTAATGTTTGAGGATGTAAATTGAGAATCAAAACATCTTTTAGGATATAAAGTGAGATTAACCCTATTTGAAATCAGTTATTTTTGTAAATTTGATTTAAGGACTATTTTTTTTTTTTTTGAGAATAGATTTATGGACTAGTTGAACTAATCAACTTTTCTCTTTTGTGGGTTCATACAATAGGATATACATTGAAGTTATCAATTTTATTTTTGAGAAATGTGCTTGAATCAAAATACTGAGAATTGTCCTCGTACATTAGGATGTGATACAGAGATAGAGATTGGGAAAAAAAAAAGAGAAGAAAGAAGATTGAGCCGATGTGAAAATGGATAAATATAGTCACTTCGATAGATAAATAAAAAATTGTATAGTATCAAAACTTTATCACATTTTTTGTATGAATTTTTGTCACATTCGTGACTATTGGAGTACTAGAGTTAATAGAACTCACTAGTGATATAACTCACGTTGATTTGATATAAAAAAAATTAATAAAATTTTTCATAAGTTTAATGTTGCTGAAAAATTCAGTCTTTGAACTCAAACCATAATTGAAGCTCGGCTTCAACTCTAATGAGCTTGCATTTCATGAAACTCGCTTTTGAAGATCTTGATTTCAGCCACCGGTGCTTGACATTATGGTGGTGGCAAGCAATGTTGGTGACAATAGGTTTAAGCTAAGTATGAATAATAATTTGGTTAGGGTTTTCCTTGCTCACTTGAATTTGGGGTTCATTTAACTGTTGAAATAAATGTAATGGATGAAGTGAGTTGATTTATTATGCTGCACATCTTTTGTTTTTTTAAGTTTTGCATCCTTCTTTTTGTTTTCTGTTTTTTGGATATGTGTGAGAATCGCGTTATTGATTCTGAGTTCATTTAAACCAAATCTTGGTACTTATTGAATTAGGGATTTAGACTTTTGGGCAATTTGGGATCAAATAAAGTTGTTTGATGTTCTTTATGTTGACATGTATGTTTAAAATAGTAACTTAAGTTGGTACTTAATATAATCAAAATTTGACTTTTTCTAAAGTTGTTTTGTTAGGGTGGAAATTCTAAATGGTTTTTTTTTTGGTCATGTTACAAAGGATAAACAGGGGATTAAGGATATAAAGTAAACATAAGTACTCATCTGACTTAGCCTACTCCTCCTCTGTGTACCACACTTAGGATATTTGCCAGAGGATTGGCAAACCAGTACGTTGGCAACAATCCCTTCTGAGTAAGTACTGCTGTAAGATGAGCGGGTTTGTTCAAACCTCTTCTTATAGCTTTGAATTGAATTGAAGGGAGCTTATTTGCATAAACACAGATACCCTCTTGGATGTTTTCAACTTCCCTCAGTGGTTTTGCCCCACCAAAAAATAAGGATTCCATAAGAATCTTTGAATCAGTAACAACAATAACAACAACTAATCTATTTTCTATTGTGTGCGTGCACGATCTTGTACAATATAAACACAAGAACAAATATCTTCCGTGGTGAACACGAGTCCATCAATCGAGTGGTCAATCTTGCTACTTGGAACAGGTCATAAGGGCCGGAGGTGACCTGAGAAATGGTAATGAATAGTTCCTGTGGGTCACCAAATTGGTCCTGTGAGGCTAAGAGAGGTTCCTGGAACAAAGAAAGACAAGTTAGAAGGGCGCCGGAGTAATTTCCGACGTATCCCCTACGACGATCAAGTCAGTTCCTTCAGAGAGGAGAAGAAGAAAACACTATATGATGCTTGAGAAAGGGTTTTGTGCATACCTCATTAATGTGTTTGTGAGGACTATTTATACCTTACAAAACTCATCATTGCTGACAGTATAGCTAATAGGTAATCATTCGAGGTGGACAGTGTGAACACTAATTTCTACGAGAAATGTCCTCATTCATAACTGTTCGGGACCCCGAACAACTAATGCTTTCTCCTCGGCCTGCCGAGCGTTTAATGACCTTCTCTCGGCAGGAAGGTATTAAATGCCTAGGCTTAGGAACATTCATTACCTTTCGCTTCTACGTTCTTATGCATTAAATGTTGTCTCATCAAGGGAATGATGCATTAATTGCCTGTTCTCCCAAGTCGTGTGTCAGCGAGGGCATTCTAGTCTTTTTGTCTCTGATCTGACACAATATGCCACGTGTCCATCCCCCTTTGGTTGAGCCTTCTGCTTTCTTGTGCCTCTTGACACCATTTGAGTAAGACGAGGTCATGATGGCTAGTCTAGTCTAGCCTAGCCTAGTGATCTGTCAATCAATAGCCCTTATAGGAGTAGAAACGCTCATGTGGACAGACACACCTCGGTGCCGAGGGACTAGAATGATTAGGACCGATATACCCAAACTGCCGAGGAATACGTGTCGGTCCAGGGCGTGTTGGGGATCCTTGGTCCCTGTGAATAGTATCCTCGGGGCAGGGGTTATAAACCGACGAAGACGTATCGGGATCACAACGGAGAGTCTCCATTAACGCCGAGTACACGTGTCATCATCTGGGAGTGTCTGAAAAATGTCTCATCAACTGCCCTCCAACCTTCGATCTTCTAACACCGAGGACACGCGTCGTAAGAAGACGAAGGGTGCTGCAACTGTCCCAACCACCCCATCACTGCTTTTAGCCATTTTTCACTACTTAGGGGCTCGTGCGCATTAAATGCGCCTCTCCGTGCTTCGTGCCCAATGATGGGGATAAGTGCTATATAAACGGGTTTTCTCTCTCTTTCTCACACTTTTACCATTTTTCAACTCAGAAAGCTTTTGCCGGAAAACTTCACTGGAGACCCTCTCGTCACATCATCTACCAGTCAGTCATCACTAGAGTTTAGACTAGCAACCCCTCTCTTGCTTTTAAACCTTCCTTGAGAAAGGAACCACTCCAAGTTCTTCAGAAATCTTCGTTTGCATTCTGGTGAGTCCTTGCATCCCCCTTCTTTCCATCCTTCTTCTGGGTTTTGCTTTTCATTCTCCGGTAATCGAAGGTGTTTCTGGTTGTCATCGTTTGACCAACCCTCAGGAAACCTCTCGGGGTTCCTTGTAGGAAAACTCTTTTTCCTTCCCCTTTTCTTTTTATTTTAATTGGAGATGCCCTGACGTCACCCTGTTATCGAGGACCCCCAGGCTAGTTCTTCGAGGCCAGGGAAGTACAAAGTGAAAGGAGACCAACAGATTAATAGGTTTAGGGCCCGATATCACATCCCCCAAAATGTAGGTATAGAAGAGTACGACCTAGTTTTGCATAACCGTAATCTCAGGGCCGAGGATGAGATGTCCTTTTACACCAAAGCAATCATAGAGGGTGGAATTAAGTTCCCTCTGCCTCCTCTGCTCCTCCAGTTCCTTTCCCGTTTCAACCTTTTCCCTGGGCAGTGTTGCCTTAATATCTTTAGAATAATAATGGAAGTCTTAGAGCTTAATGACCGCCTTGGGGTAAACGTTGGGCTCAACGATATCCTTTTTAGCTACTCCCTGTTGAGGGTCATGCCCTAGCAGAACTTCTACCTCAAGCCCAGAGATCCATCCATGTACCTTGTAACTCACCTCCCTGATTCGAATAAAGGGTAGAAGGACGACCTTTTGATCTTCAGCGGATCTTGGGAGAAGGGAACCGGTCTCGAGTACGATGGTCTGAAGTGCCCTCTTGAATGGAGAACGACAAGTATGTCGGCTTCTTCGAGTCCAGTTTTTCACTGTCCTTGGGATATTTTGCAAGTGTTAATAACCTTCTTTCTTGTGCAGACGTCTCTGCCCGGTAAGTCGCTCCTCCTCCTCGGTCTTTGGTAAACTTTGCTGACCTCATCACTGTTTGGAAGTTTGTCGGTGACGACGGGTTTGGCCGGGCCGCTCATCTTCTTCTGGACTACACAGCAGGGTATAAGAAGTTTTCACAGCTTCCCTAGCCTTTCAACCCTTCGTAGTGGTCTGAACTCTTTGATTAGACAATGTAACAAGAGGCCGAGCAGAACTTGGAGGAAGACCCCTGACAGGGCTACTGAGGCGAAAGTAGATGACACCTTTGAAGTTGAGGAGTTCGGGGCTAGAGAGGTTTTTGTTCCTTCGCACGCCGAGGTGGGGACCTCAGGGAGAGATTCGTGGCCCGACTTCAACATCCTTCAGTCCCTAGACGTCGAGGACGCCTTTGAGGTAGCCATGTCACATACGCCTCGCATAAACTTGGGTTTCCTGAGGCAGAGACAAGCCCTCGCCGCAGGGAGAGGACGTGGGTCAACCAGCGGTGCCCCATCAACAGGGACAGACGCCAACCCCCCACCTTTGAGGGCCGCTGGTCGCGGTCAGGTGCGTGACAGGGATCCCCAATTTGAGGAGGAGAGAAGGACCAAGCTAAGGCACAACGGCCTTGGTAGGGGGTCCAGGCCCCTTCCGCTCAACAGCAAAGCGGGAGGGGCCGTGGGTTGCCCCCTCCACCTCAGCAACAACAACAACAACAGAGACAACAACAGCAACAGCAGCAGAGACAAACTCCACCTCCCCTGCCGCAGACGGTGGAAGCTACAGAGTGAAACCCTCGAGCTACTGATCACATGAACCGGGTAATCAGGGTCTACGATTCTATTCTGCAGGACCCCCATGTCACCAATGTAATAAGCAAGACGCTCCATTTCGAGGCCGATATGGAGGCTTACAGGGGGCAGACAACGAACAAATTGTTCCGTTCCATCATTCAGAATTCTCTGGTGGTAAGTTCATCTTTGGTTTAGCCTTTCCTTACTGTATCACCCATAAATTGACCAAGTTCTTTCCCTCGCAGGCCACCCAACAAATTTTCACAATCGCTGCGTGATACCATGTAGCCAAAATGGACCTTCAACGGACCCAAGAGCAGAAGGAAGAGGTTGAAGGAGCCTTGGCCAGTGCTAAGGAAGATGTGGCTGCCAGGGCCTCTACCCTCGCGGGCCACGCCGCTCAGATTGAGCAACTGCTCAAGGACAGCGAATTGGCTAAGGTCGGCGCTGAAAAGCTAAGTGTCGTCTTGGCCGACGCTGAGAGGAGGATTACGCAGCAGACGTAGCGGCTCTCTGCTGCCAAGGTGAGGGTCGTCGGTTCAGAGCAAAACTACCTGGCTCTGACCTAGGAGCTGGACAGGATCAGGGCTGAAACAGAGAACAGGAAGTCTGAGGAGCAATTCTGAAAGGAGTTTGCCGATGACATATTACCCGCCCTTGAGGAGAACAGTAAAGAGTTCTTCAAAAAGGGGTGGGATGAGGCGCTCCGAGCCGCCGGTGTCCTTCAAGACTTTTCACTCTTTCAGATGCATAACTACGTGCTGTCGATAGAGATGGTGCAGGCCAAGGCCGAGATTGCTGCTGAAGGTGTGGGCCCAACGCTGATGCAAGTTTTTGCAGACCCACTTGAGGTGGTAATTCTCGTCCCATCTAATGATGCCCTGTCAGAGCCAGCTCCTTCTGCCCCCGAGTCCGACATTCCTCAGATCCCGCCCGTTGCTGATTCTGCTCCAGCTCCGCCTACCCCAGAAGCTGCTCATCCCTTCAGTGTTGATTCTCCTTGCAGCGATTTGCTGGAGATGCCCGGGGCTAGATGAAAATTGTTCTTTCTTTTTGAACTGTACTTTTGAGTTTGAATATGTATCTTCCCTCTTTCCTTGTAGCTCTCGGGGACGCAAAGCCCCACTTTTGGAATGAATGACTTTCTTTTCATTATTGAGCACTTGCATTATCTATTGAAACCAATTTCTTTCTTTTTTGTACGCTGATGCTGCAGTATGGTAACAAAATATCTCCTTAGCTCTGACACCTAGGGAGCCATTTGGCTAATTCGCCCGATTGGTTCAGCTTCATCATTTCTAAGGGTCGTACGCCCCCGCGGGGTAGTGTCATCCCCAGGGATTTGTTCCTCAAACTACCTCGAGGGCCGTACCCTTCCAGAAGGCTTGCTCCTGATTTTTCTTCAGAGGCAGGAGTCCTTGAACTTTGTCTCCAGGGCCTTGCCCCTGTGATATAGCCATTAATAAGTACCGAGGGAGATAATACTCAAAAATAGTACTTCTTTAGATTTATCACATTCCAAGGCCGTATTACAAGTTTTCCTCCCGTATCTTCTAATCTATATGATCTAGAGCTTCCTACTGACACCACTTTGTAAGGTCCTTCCTAGATAGGTCCCATTTTCCCATCCACCGGGTCTCAGGTATTGACCATCACTCTTTTGAGGACCAGATCGCCTACTTGAAATTCTCGGGTTTTGACTCTTTTGTTGTGAAGTCTGGAGATCTTTTCCTGATATTTGGCTACTCTCAAGGCAACTATTTCCCTTCTTTCCTCCGCCAGATCCAAATCCAGGCCAAGTTGATGATTATTGCTCCCTATGTCGAAAGCTTGCGTCCTTATGGTGGGGAGTCCCACTTCTAGAGGTATGATTGCCTCCACCCCGTAAGCCAGGGAGTAGGGGGTCTCCCCTGTCGAGGTCCGAGGGGTGGTCCTGTATGCCCACAAAATGTTCAACAGTTCATCTACCCACTTTTTTCTTAGCTTTTTCCAATCTCTTCTTGATCCCGTTGACAATCGTTTTGTTGGAAGATTCTGTCTGCCCATTGGCTTGGGGATATGCAGGGGTAGAATAGAAATTATGGATCCCAAGTTGCTTGCAAAAGGCTTTGAAGCGTCTGCCAGTGAATTGAGTCTCATTATCTGATACAAGCGCTCAGGGAACTCCAAATCTAACGACTATGTTTCCCCAAATGAACTTCTTAGCATCTATGTCGCGGATGTGAGTCAATGGCTCTACCTCGACCCATTTAGTGAAGTAATCCGTTGCTACAATCAGGAACCTCTTATTCCCAGGAGCCTTAGGCAGGGGTCCAACCAAGTCGAGCCACCACTAGGCGAATGGCCAAGGGTTGGTTAATGGATACAAGTCCCCTGCGGGCTATTTGATTGCCAGAGCAAACCTCTGACATTGGTCGCATTTTTGGACATAGGCTCGCATGTCCCCCTGCATCTGTGGCCACCAATATCCCTGAGACATGATGCGGTGAGCCATGGATCGCCCCCCAGAGTGCCCCCCACATATTCTTTCGTGTACTTCATAGAGGAGGTCTTCCACCTTGTCCTCCTGGACGTATAGTAAGTAAGGCCCTAAGAACGACCTTCGATATAACTTCTGATCCGGGGAGATCCAAAATCTCGAGGCTTTGAGCTTTATCTTCATGGCTTCTCTTAAACACTCGGGGAGGTCCCCTGTCACCAGGAACTTGAGAAAAGGATCAATCCAGCTAGGCTGCTTGTGTGCTTCCTGGACGGCCATCGCCTCGGGAGCTTTGTCTATACTGGAAGTGGGAAGGTACTCTATGGTGATCCTGCGTGACAGAGAGGAATCCAGTGTCGAGGCTAGGCAAGCCAGTGCATCGGCATGGGCATTCTTATCTCGGAATACTTGCTTGACCTCAATCTTTCCAAACTTTCGGATCACAATTGTTGCCTCGTGATGGTAAGCCTTCATCCTTGGGTCCCTTGCCTCAAACTCTCCGTTAACTTAGTTGACTATCAATATGGAATCGCAGTGGACGACCAGGTCTGTAACCCTTGCTGCCTCGGCTAACCGAAGCCCCGAGATGAGAGCTTTATACCCGGCTTCATTATTGGATGCTTTGAATCCCAACCGAACGGCCTGCTCGGTGACCACTCCATCCGGGGAGACTAGCAAGATACCAATTTTAGACCTTTTACTATTGGAGGAACCGTCTACACATAAAAGCCATGGCAGTCCCTTGTCAATCTTCGAGAACATTATGCCAGGAGAGGGTCGCCCTTCCGGGATGGGAGGTCCCCTGGAAAACTCTGCTATGAAATTCGCCAATATCTGACCCTTTATAGCGGTTCGGGGTTTGAAGTGGATGTCATGTTCTCCCAACTCCACTGCCCACTTGAAAATCCTTCTAGAGAGATCTGTCTTTCTCAAAATGTCCTTTAAGGGCTGATCGGTAAGGACAGTAATTGGGTGCGCCTGGAAATAATGTCTTAGTTTTCTTACAGTCGTGACCAAGGATAGAACAAGTTTCTCCAAGGGTAGGTATCTTGTTTCCGTGTCCAGTAGCGCTTTGCTCACGTAGTATACTAGCTTCTGGCGATGCTCATGGTCACAAATGAGTACCCCACTGACGGTAAATTTTGATACGGACAAGTACAGGAAGAGCATTTCCCCTTGAACAGGGATAGATAGGGTCGGGAGAACTCTGAGGTATTCCTTGATTCCTTCCAGGGCGCCTTCATACTCCTGGTTCCACGTATCATTCCCAGCCCTCTTGATGGCCCCAAAGAAGGGTTTACATTTGTCCGAGGATCGCGAGATAAAACGATTAAGTGCTGCCAACATCCCTGTGAGCTTCTGGACTTCCCGGACAGTTCGGGGACTCCGGATGTCCAGATCGCTTGAATCTGATCCGAGTTAGCTTCGACTCCTCGCCGACTCACCAGATATCTAAGGAATTTACCAGACTCCACTCCGAAAATGCACTTCACTGCGTTTAGCTTCAGCCCATACTCCCTGAGGGTGGAGAATGTATCGGCTAAATCCTCCAGGTGGTCACAGCTTCTTCTACTTTTAACCAACATATCATCGATGTAGACCTCCATGGTGGTGCCGAACTATTTTTTGAACATCCGATTCATCAGCCTCTGGTACTTAACTCCGGCGTTCTTTAGCCCAAATGACATGACTTTGTAGCAGTAAACCCCCCTCAGAGTAATGAATGCCATTTTTTCTTGATCCGGGGGATGGAGAGGGATTTGATGATATCTTGCTCTGGCATCTAGAAAGCCCATGCGCTAATACCCGACAGTGGCATCCACCAACTGGTCAACCTTTGGTAGGGGGTAGTCATCCTTGGGACATGCCTTGTTTAAATCAGTGAAATCTATGCAGACACGCCATTTCCCCCCATTTTTCTTATAACACCCCACCCTCCATATGACATAATATTGTTCGCTTTGGACCCACTGGCCCTCACGGCTTTGTTCCTCCTAGCATCCCTGGGAAAAGACCTTATGCCATGTAAGGCGAGGGGCTTACTAATAAGCCCAACAACTTTTCCCCTCCCTAACCGATGTGGAACACCAGGAGCTCACAATATAAAATTTGTAACGTCTCAAAAACCACCTTGGATGACATTACAATTTAAAACTATTCACATCATGAGAGCAACTAATATAATCCATCAATAAATAAAAATTCATTCATCATATCTAATATTTATAACATCATCCCAAAAGAATATACCCAACCATGACAATTACATCCAAAAGAATCAAATTTAACATGCAGCGGAATAAAAAAAATATTAGACTCCATCGAGTCTCAAAAGGAATTTCCTGGTCTAGCACCTAGGAAAGTATAGCCCTAAGCATCCACCTCGGGTTCTACGTGCCCGTCTAGCCGAGCTTCGAAATGCACCTGTTCATTGACTCTGAGCTCCTCCTCTAACACGTAATCTGTAAATATATTGTTTGTAGGGAGTGAGCACTAAGTTCTGTAGCAACATTCTCCCAAACTCGAACAAATTTTAAAAAACATGTAAAACAAGTCGGTCTCATTTTGCAAATATCATATATTAATTTTTGAAAGAAAACATGAACATTTCAATAGATCTCAAGTTTACACAATAGCAATAAATTAAGTGAAGTAATAATGTCAAATTACGATTAACAAATCATTTGCAACTATAAACCATTTCCCACAAGTTCTTGTAGAATCTCATACTTCTACAAGCTCTTGTAGAAAATCGTTTCTAGTACAATAAACCATTTCCAACCATAAACCATTTTTCACAAGTTCTTGTAGAGTCTCATACCTCCACAAGCTCTTGTAGAAAAATGTTTCTGGTACAATAAACCATAACCCACAGCTTGTATTCGTATCTCAGGTATGATGCATGATTCGCATGAATAAACACATCGAGAATATTCTGGCCCCCCCACACACACCCAAATCCTCGCAAAGATATCTAACCTTTAGGAAGGGCGTATAACAACTCATGGAAGTGACGAATCCAATTCAAGAATAGTATACTACCCCTTCTCCTCAGTACCCGTAAGCGAATAGTGGTTTGGTCCTCACAAGGTACCAATCCCACTACGAGTGATAGGGAACCTGCAAACCCACACGGAGTAAGAAACGCATCTAACCCACTCTATGATATCTGGTAAACGGCCATGCATGGTCATCCAAACATCCACAAGAGATACAATATCCAATCAATTTCTCCAATCACAAATACATTCAACAATCCCCAAATTTCACAAGTAGTATCCCAATAAAACAATTTAAGAAAATATGCAAGAGATCATCACAAATACCATTTTATTACTCAACACAAAGCACTAGGATTTTGAAATCAAGAATAAAGGAAGAATGAAGAGGAAATTCCATCTCTTTTGAAAACTAGGGTTTTATTACAAGAAAAGAAATCTCATGGTTATATAACCATAGCTTTGTTTAAAACATGGTAATGATTGCAAAAATCTCAAGAAATCATGATTTCATAGCATATACATATGATTAAGAGTGAAAGAATACATATATACAAGCCCTAACCTCAATGGACAAGAATGGAAGAAAACCTCTACCTTATTCTTCCTTGGTTTTTGTGTGAAGAACTTGATATTTGATCTTTCCCCAAATTGAATCCACTCTTAATCTCTTGTTTTTCTCCTCCTTTCTTCCTCTCTAGGACTTTCTAGGGTTATAAGTGTTGAAATGGGACTAAATGTGACATCTTTATGTATTTATAGTGGAAGGAATCGGACCCATATCACGACTTAAAATTTCTGGAATTTGTCAGGCGTATCGGTATGGTATAGCTACTTGTCTTCGGCGTACCGGTACCCTTTGGCAGTTTTGTCCCTTTTTCCTTTTTTTTTTTTTTATTTCCAATCCACCTTTAACCCTTCCAAAGCCAACCCAAACTTATACAAAATACTTTTGAACATCAAACCTAGTTGATACAACTTCTATTACAAACGATTTAATATATTTACTCGGGTTTTATCATATTAGCATTTCAAAAAAGAAATGATTACTTGCTATATAAAGATAAGAGTGTGGGGTTTACAATTAATTATCAGAGATGTCATATATATTGGATTGCCTTTGGTTTATATAGGCAACCATAGGTGTCACTACGAGACACATCCTATAGAGATATGTCTGTTAATATTTAACAAATATGTATTTTAGGTGGTAAAAGACACCTCCCAAAGACATGCTGTAACACCCCAATCTCACTACACTAGTATTATAAAAATAAAATTTAGGCAATCCCTCTATTAATAAAACATTATAACTTGACATTTAAAGAAAATCCATTCTAGAAATATTTATCTTATGATCATTTTTTTTAAAGAAAAGTCATATGTGCGCGGCACACAAGCTTGCTACCATGTAGAATATATATATCCTAAAAATATTTACAAGTGTTACTTACATGAAAAAACCAAAATATTGACATCATATACAACCCAAAAAGTTTTTTTTTTTTTTTTAAAGACATAAGAAACTGACATGAGCCCTTCCCAACACTCTTGACTGGATTTCTAGCTACGGCAGTGGACTGCAAACTTGTGTACAGTTTACCTGAAAAGTTTTCAAGCAAATTTCAGTGAGTTCTCATTAATGATTTCAGAGATAAAGCAAGAAAGTATGTGATGTCCTTGCTCATTTATGAAATTTTAATATTCGTATTTCCATATGTTTTCTCAAAATTCTATTTCATTGCGCTATGGTTTCCCATAGAAATAACCATCTTGCCACCAAGGCGACAAAACACCACACAATAATATTCGTGGTTCCATTACTTTTCTCGAAATTCCATTTCATTGCGTTACAATTTCACACAGAAATTTTGCCACCCAGGTGACAAAATACCACACAAGTTTATCACCATATCAGTATATGATCGTCACTTAGACAACTTAACAAAATGTATCATTTTCTCGATATTTTTTTTTTGAACATCTCATATCACTTCAAAAATTTAGCTTCCCTCACTTAGACGAAATCAGCTTCACTTATATCAGTCACGAAGACAAACTTGAACACTTGGGTTATTTTTAGTCAGGTAGACATCACAGTCTAACAATTCTCTTTCGTCTCTTTGACGTCTTCACTATGCAAATAAAATACGTCACTTAGACATCCGACCCTTTATTGTCTCAACCGTTTGATTTTTTTTTCCGCTTGTCACACAGACAACTAAACCATAATATTATAATCTGTCACGAAGACATCTTATTTCCATCGTAACATTATAACACTTAAGCCATTTATTCACAATAGCACTCATAAACCAGACAGTCACATAGAAAAAAAAAAACCTTTACATGTAGATAAAACCAAATGTTAGCGTACATACGTACCTTACTGAAAATTTATCGTGTTGATGACTCATCTGCCGGAACTTTTTGAGCAGCATTCTTTACGGCGCTTGTCCCTGGACCTGACACCTAGTATTCAAAATCCTATTCAAGTATTAATAAATAATACCACTTTACTCGAAGTGGTTTACACAAAGCAAATTTCTTAATTTAATCAATCCACATTCAATAACTCATCCATATCTAGTAATATCAATTACCCAAAAAAAATTAACCTATTATTTATAATCAATTCGAGTAAATGAGAATAATCCATTCATAGCGAGTAAGATTACCTATTCGAAGCCATTAAATCCAAAGTAAAAATTTCTCATAAAACTATAGTAACCAAAATATAGTTGAATCTACATAATTTCCCAATAAAATCATAAAATTGCATGAAAATTTCATACCTATAAATTTCATAAAAATTCAAGAACAATTAAAAAAAATTTTAATTATAAATACCCAATAAAATTATAAAATTGTATGAAAATTCTATACCCATGAATTTCATGAAAATTAAAAAACAATTAAAAAATTTCTAAGTACCCACCACACTTCAAATTTTTTTTTTACAACAATACTAACTTAATTTACACACCCATATAAATATCAAGATGTAACTTTCATGCATTAATGAAACCTCATACCCAACATCATACATCAATATACAACATCTAAACACATGCAAAATATCATCCTTGAAACACATGCAACACTCAAAATGCCTAAATAACAATAGGATTTCTACATATTAGAAGAGAAAAATGAATCATAATTCTTACCTTGTACCCATACTTTATTTATTTATTTTTTCTTCATTTCTTCTCTTTTCTTTTCTTTCTTTCCTTCTTCTTCCCTTGGTTTTCTTCTTCTTTCCCTCTTGGTTCTTGATCTAGCCAAAATATCCCAAGTGCAAACTCTCTCTCTCTCTCTCTCTCTTTTTCTTTCTTTTTGCATGCAAGACATGCCTTACATGTCTTGCAAAGTGGAACTATCATCATGACCCCATTATATATATATAATATATATATCTACACACACATAGTTTATATATGTTTATACATGTATTCTTTACACATATTTATTATATACATACATATATACAATTATATGTATGTACCCATTTTTTTCTTCTTGTCTACAGAATTATATATAAACATGTATATACATATATTCAAATTATTGACAATCTATTAAATTCGTCTTTCGGACTCTTAACCAGTCCTTGTATATACTAATATATTTTATTTTATTATTATTTTTTTATAACAATAAATTGATGTCACATGCTTGTCACCCGATTAATTCCACGTGCGATAATGTACATAAAATAATATCACATGTCAACATTCTTATTTAATTTTTCACACTTTAAATAAAACAATTCTCCCTATAATCATTCTTTATAAAATTATTTCTGAATATTAAAACATTCATCGTTTAGGTTTAGGTCTCATATTATTACTCATAATTAAATACCAAACGTCAATCATACGCATGCATGTCACATGTGAATATGCTTATGACAAATATTATATATTGGTCATGCGTGTTCGGGTTTTACACATGCCCCTTTGGGCATTCTTTAATTTGGGTCGACCCACTATGGACGCCTTATTTGGGTCCATGACCCAACCAATATCTAACATCTCTTACTCGTACATGGTGGGTATGACACTGTAATCTCTCTAAATCCATTATATGTTTTAGCATCAATTCATACAGGCTAATGGGCTGTGCGACCTCTGAATACACCTGCAATTTGGGAGCTCTACACTAGAAACTCTACAGAGCCAACATAGAGACATCAACCCTCAAAGAAATGAAAATAGTTTCTCAAGTGCTCTAAACCCCATTCGGATACATTGATTCAAGCATCTCTAATCCCTCACAATATAAGAACTGTGAGATCCTGGTGTCTCACATCGGTTAGGGAGGGGAAAGTTGTTGGCCTTATTAGTAAGCCCCTCGCCTTATATGACATAAGACCTTTTCCAGAGATACTAGAAGGAACAAAGCCGTGAGGGCCAGTGGGCCCAAAACGAACAATATTATGCCATGTGGAGGGGTGGGGTGTTACAAGTTGGTATCAGAGCTGACTCTCGCCTGATCGAGTGTGGGCCCCTATCGTGCTTGCGTGTAGTGGGTGGGCAAGTAGTTGGCGAGTTGCTGCACGGGGACGTGCAGCCCTAAGGGGGGTCGATTGTGAGATCCTGGTGTCTCACATCAGTTAGGGAGGGGAAAGTTACTGGGCTTATTAGTAAGCCCCTTGCCTTACATGACATTAGGCCTTTTCCCAGGGATATTGGGAGGAACATAGCCGTAAGGGCCAGTGGGCCCAAAACGGACATGTGGAGGGTGGGGTGTTACAAGTTAGTATCAGAGTTGACTCTCGCCTGATCGAGTGTGGGCCCCTGCCGTGCTCGCGTGTAGTGGGCAGACAAGTAGTTGGCGAGCTACTGCACGGAGATGTGTAGCCTTAAGAGGGGGTCGATTGTGAGATCCTGGTGTCCCACGTCGGTTAGGGAGGGGAAAGTTGTTGAGCTTATTAGTAAGTCCCTCGCCTTACATGACATAAGACCTTTTTCCCAAGGATACTGGGAGGAACAAAGCCGTGAGGGCCAGTGAGCCCAAAGCGGACAATATTATGCCATGTGGAGGGTGGGGTGTTACAAGAACATGCATAACCCCTCAAAGCTTTCGCCTATACATTCACTCTTTGTTACTGTCTAAATTAGCGCCTAAAGTTGTTGACTGTGAATATATCGCGGGATGTTCCAAATGGTCTTCCTTTCGCCCTCATGTCACTTAGTTCAAAATTAACCACTTTTTCAGAAATGTCCTAGAAGGCCGAATCACTCTTGGCCATAAGTAACATGCCAAAGTAGCTGAGTATTAATTATTTCACTTTATGATATAGTCAAAAGTCAGAGAGTACGTAGAATGTTTGGTTATACAAAATAACCTAGTCATAAAAAAATGACTCAGATGGCTCACACAATGAGGAAGCAAGGATCCATTCCTTCACCTCCTTAATTGTCACTAAGCACATGTAGTATGAAATACATGCTACGGTGGAGTGTCTCAATCCTAATGAGAGCATATGTTATACTTAGACACCGTATAGATCTTAGTCTAGTCGCTTTACAATCGTCTAACCCGAGTTCTATATTTGCTCGCCCTCTAAAGATGGAAATTTAAGAACTCGCATCTGGCTAATCAATAAACACAAACATAATAGAGTATCTCATATTTGCTTGCCATCTCAAGTGTCAAAGGCGATTGCTCATGTGAGTGAGCCAATCACGCCCGCTGACATACTTAATGTGTGTGTTTTTTCAAATACCAAGGTAATCCAAAAATATAATAATTAATTGCAAATAAAATCATGTATTAATATTCCAAAAAATGTCAATACAAATGACTGTGTGATCCACACAATCTCTAGCACATAATTAATACCTACGAAGTCCTAGAGTTCTAACATGAGCCATATACACATCTCTAACTATAGGCTTTGTTAGGGGGTCTACAACCATATGAGTTGTAGGTATGTGCTTCAAGATTACTTCTTTTTGTGCAATTATATCTCTGATGTTATGATATCTTAGATTTATGTGTTTAGTTCTTCCATGATACTTAGGATCCTTAGTATAAGCTAATGAAGCCATGCTATCACAATGAATTGTCACTGGGCCCAAGATATGTGTAACAACTCTTAGATGTTAAAGGAACCTTCTTAACCAAACAACTTCTTGTATATCAACAGAACAAGCCACGTATTCTGCTTCCATGGTGGATAAAGATATGCATGATTGTTTTTTACTATTACATGTAATGACCCCACCATTAAGAAACATATCCTGATGTGGACTTGCATTCATCTATATCTCCACCCCAATCAGCATCATTATAACCAACCATCTGTAAATTTGGAGATTGGTAGCATAACATATAATTTGAAGTCCCCTTGAGATATTGTGGTATCCTTTTGACTGCCTTCCAATGAGTTATTCTAGGATTTGATTGAAAATGACTAACTAGGCCTACCATATAGCAAATATCGGGATACGTACACATCATAGCATACATTAAGCTATATACAACATTGGCATAAGGAACACCAACCATTCTTTCCTTTTCCTCAGGAGTCTTAGGGCACATCTTTAGGCTTAGGCTCTCGTCTTTCGCTACATGAGTGTCTATGGGTTTGCAGTTCTAGATCTGGAATTGCTCAAGAACCTTCTTAATGTAATTCTCTTGAGACAACCAAGAAGTTTCTTAAAACTATCCCTTAGGATCTTAACTTCGAATACATAACTCATTTCGCCCAAGTCCTTAATCTCAAATGTTCAGGACAACCACTTTTGAGCAGTGATAATCATCTCCTTATTATTTTCAGCCAATAAAATATCGTCAACATACAAAGATAGAATCAAGAAGCTATCTTTAGGCCGCTTTAACATACACACAATGGTCTTCATCGATCATCATAAACTCGTTAGAAGTGATAGCTTGATGAAACCTTAGATATCACTGTCTGGATGACTATTTCAGACCATAAATGGATCGCTGGAGTTTACAAAGTTTGTTCTCCTGACCCACCTCCACGAAGCTATCAAGTTGATCCATGTAGATCTCCTCATCCAGTTCTCCATCAAGAAATACAGTTCTAAATCCAAATGTGCGACAATAACTAGAATCATGCGAATTGAGGCAAACCTTATAACTAGAGAAAAGGTTTCCTTATAGTCCACACCCTTTCTCTGGGTGTAACCTTTTGCCACTAGGCGAGCCTTATACCTTTCTATGGATCCATCTGTCTTGTACTTAATTTTGAGAACCCATTTGTTCTCAATAGTCTTGCACCTAGGCAGAAGGTCAACTAAGTCCTAGACTTGATTAGTCTTTATTGACTTCATCTCATCATTCATTGCAGCTATCCACTAATTACTAGTAGGTGATGATAGAGCCTTTTTAATATTTTTAGGTTCGGCATCATTATGTGGAGCAACCATGAAAGCTTCTCCCTCAATCTCAAAACAACGTCGAGGGATGGTTCCACGCTTGCTGCTACATAACTCTGTGTCATATGGATCTACATCCGTTGGAACTGATCCACCATTGAGTATATCGCTCCCATTGTCCCTAGGAGGTGACGAAACTATTTTCTCGATGTCTACTTGGTTAGTGGGTATATCTCTTTGAGAATCATCTAACTCATAGAGTTCTATTCATTTAGACACATCTCCTCTACTAGGAAATCATCTTTAATAAAAATTGCATCATGTGACTCAATTTCAGTTACCCTTCCATCTAGTTGTTCACCTATAAACACTTAGCTCTTAGAGTGCTCAAAATAGCTGATGACGATACACTTTTTTCCTCTAGGACCTAACTTCCCATATTTATGAGAAGTATTGTGTACATAAGCTGCTGAACTCCATGGCCGTAAATTATTTAAGTTAGGTTTTGTGCCTGTATATAACTCATATGGGTTAGAAGGAACTGATTTAGAACGCATTCGGTTAAGGATATAAGCAGTAGTTAATAAAGCATTCCCAGTATGAAATTAGAAGATGAGTCTGTGCCATCATAGACCTAACCATGTCAAGTATGGTGCAATTTCGCCTATCCGCTACACCATTTTGTTGTGGAGTGTCAGGTGTTATCAATTGCCTGATTATTCCTTTTTATTCACATAACTCTTTAAATTGTTCAAATAGATACTTGCAACCTCAATCGACTCTAAGAACTTGAATGTTATTGTCTCGTTGATTCTTAACCTCTTTAATGTAACGTTTGAAGTAATCTAATGCTTCGGACTTGTGAGAAATCAAATAGACATGACTGAAGTGCATAAAGTTATTTATAAAAGTGATGAAATAGGATGCACCATGTTTTACCTTCACATTCATTGGGCCACATATATCTAAGTGTATTAATTGCAGTGGAATAGATGCTCTTTTGGCCTTAGAAAATGGTTTTCTAGTTGCCTTACCAGTGAGACAATATTTACATGTGGGCAAGTTGATTTTAGTGAGTGGGCCCAAAAGTCCCTCTCTAACTAATCTATTCATTCCGTCTTGCCCAATACGACCTAATCTAGCATGTCATCTAATAGAATCAATACTATTCATAGATGTAATAGAAGAATAAGTTTCATTACTAGAATAATCAATATCTAATACAATAAAACTATTTATGGTATAACCAGATCCATAGAATGTAGTTCCCTTATAAATGCCAACATACTGCCCTTCAAAACGAAAAATAAAACCCAGTCTCATTAAGCTAGTAACTGATAACAAATTTTGTTGGATTCCTAGAGCATATAATACATCATGAAGGTATAGAGTGCATCAATGTCACAATTCAAGTTTGTATGTGCCAATCTGAAACACATCTATACTGGTCGCGTTCCTCATGTAAATTCGTTTGCTTCCAGTTGGAACTCGATGATACTAAAAAAATTCGAATCTGTGTCTTGTTATGTGATTTGTTGCTTCTAAATCTACAATCCATGAATTAGGAGAGTGAGCAACAAAAACTTGACTAGTAACTAAATAGTAAATATGAGACATAGAACTAGAGAGTACCTTCTTTGGCTTAGTGCATTCACGAGCGAAGTGACCCTTCTTGTTGCAGTTATAGCAGACCATGTTGGCTTTATTCTTCTTACCAGCTCTTTTACCTTGCTTGTACTTGTTATAACTAGAGTGACCAACCCCAGTTTGAGCATTAGACCTATTTCCACCATGCTTGTGCTTGGACCCGGAGATCTTGTGCGAGCCAACTTTAGCCACATAAGAGCTATTATCACCTTTGGTAGCCTTCAAGCACTCAGCCTCAAGCTCAAGGTGACACGATACATTCTTGAATGTTTTCACACTCTCATTATGCGTCATGTTTTGTTTCATATACTCCCATGATGGCGGAAGGGGGTGAAGTATAGCTTGAACTTCTTGTTCATCGGTCAACACATGATCAGTTGTGCCTAAATCATGTATCATAGAGGTCATAGCCCTCAAGTGTTGTTTCATTGTATGTTTTGGCTTCTTTTGATACAAGTCAAACCTCATGGTCAAACCACGAAGCCTAACAAGAGAAGTAATACCAAGCTTCTATTTGAGGGCCTTCCACATGGTGTGAGCTGTGGAGTAATTCTCAAATTCAGGAATAAGGTCATCTTGCATGCTTACTCGCATGGTATAGTGCGCAAGTCAATCCTTATTCTGCCAAGATTGGTAATTCTCTTGTTTTTGGTGGGTTTGAGGTTGTTCAGGCTATGACAGCACAGAGTCAAAGGTATTCAAGACTTGTTGCTCATACATGACAAATCGAATCTTACGACGCTATAAGTTATAGTTATCGCCGTTCAATTTGTTGCCCTTAGTTAATTCGGCCACTATGATTTTAGTCATCATTATGATTTAATCTACATGTAGAGACAATGCATATGAGATATTAGTACACCACATTCTATAATTTTGCTGCAAAAATCTAAATTCAAATATTAACAGCTTTCACAAGTCGCGAGATTGAAAGTTCACCAAGTTCCCAATCATCTCCCGCGCCACAGGTGATTATTAATAACACTTAATTGAATTAATGTGCAAAATTTTAGTTTCCTAATATTGAACAAAATAAAACTCTCACTAGATCTAGTATCTCTAGGCAATACTAATGACAATTAATTTCATATCATGCATTCTCATTAAAATAAACATGTTATTCTAAATAACCTCAAATATATAGAAATCTATCTAAATAGCCAGCTTAACAATAAAATAAATGCAATTGTTATATTCAACTTACTAATATTACTCTAAATATAATATTAGTAGGCTAAATAAGTAATCATATATTTATTTTATTTAATTTTTTTAACACATGTTGTTTGACAAAGAAGAATTATTTGAAAAATTCATCTCTAAATATAATGTTACCTAACTATATGCACAATGTACCATATCGACACACGAGTCATGAAATTACAGTAACTCATCTACATGTATACCAAAAAATAATATTTCAATGTTGACATAATAGTGGCTCTCATAAACTCATGTGTATGTATTAAAAATCTATCAACAACTATGAGATTCTTATATCTTTAATTTGTTTTCTCTTTTATTGCTTGCTTCACTTATTGAAAGATAAGCAATTGAAAGACTTGAAACCACAAACACATGTTCTAGTAGTCTCGCCCACAACCATGACTTGTGTAAATACATTCCAACTTCTCGCTTCCTTACTTATTGACAGAAATCAAACTTAGGTGGTCAACAACATTTGCACCGATTTTCAATTAAACATGAAAATTTTCGAAAAACTCAAACTTTCAAATTGTGAGGTTGTTTGTTATGAAATTTTCCATATTATTTTATATTTATACTGACTACTACATATTTAAATTTCAAGGCATTCAGAGATCATTTGTCCGAGATGCCATTAAAACCCGTTAGAAACTTTTTTGCAAAAATAATATTTCTAAACAATTGATAATTAATCCCAAAGGTACGAGAACACCCTTCATGGATCTGATACCAATGTTGGAAATCATATAACATGTTGCGAAAGCGTAAGATCAAATACATACTTTATTCGCTTTAATCCCAAAAAAAAAAAAACCGTTTGAGAATGTTCCACATATTTTAGAATCCAAATCAACGCCTTTTATTTAATTACTCGAGTAGTATGGTATTATTACATAAGACAAATCAACGTCATATTTTTTACTGCACAAAAGCCTTACAAATGTTATGTAGGGAAAGAGAGACACAAAGTAGAAGACTTTAACGTTTGATTAATTATCAGAGATGTCAAATATATTGGATTGCCTTGGGTATATATATATATATGCAACTAATAGATGTCATTAAGAGACACGTCCTATAGAGACATGTCTATTAACATTTAATAGATATGTATTTTTAGTGGTAAAAGACACCTCCAAAAGACATGTCTCTTTGGGCATTCTTTAATTTGGGTTGACTCACCATGGGCACATAAAGCATGAAACTAATCAAAAATTATATGACGAAGTGTGTCACATTGTCAAAAATATCTATTATTTATTGATTTCTGTTGCAATATTAAACCCGTGAATCTTCAGTGAAGCATCTTGTGGTTGTCCTTTCATTGAGTGGTCCCATTCCGTCTATCTTTGATATTTTTATGAACATCGTTTGAGTGTAACAGACTAAAAAAATTACCAATTCTAATTTGTGCTTTAGTTTTCTTGCTCGAAAATCATGGAGTAATTATCTGCTTCCTTGATTAAATATCAAAATTTAGAAATTTGATGATTTTTTTGGATATTGTATTTGTTCCTGATTATGAAATGCCCTAAGCAGAATTGACTTAAACAAAATTGACTTGGCCTTGAACTAAAGCCCATAACCCCAAAGGGTAACTTACAGAGATGTGTTGTAAACTCAGACATCTTGAGTTATAATCTTGACAATCCCTTGGGGGCCTAAGTAGTGATGAATTTATCTCTTATGAATACCCTAATCCTAGCATAGATGACTCACCTTTGACCGGACCGAGGAGGAGTTGAGGTGCGTGTAAGTTGACCCAGACACTCCTGATCGTTGAACAAAAAAATAAAAAGAACTAAAACCCATAATTTTTTTTCCCAGAAGGTAACTGAACAACCCATAATTGATGTTTAGACACTTGAGAACTAATATTTTAGACATATGGCAAGTGTGGCACTCCATAGATATTGATCACAATTTGGGGTAGAATTCTGGTGTTGTGTTTACATACTTCTAATTATTATAGAATTATTAGCAGAAGGCTTGATAAAACTTGTGAACTTATTTACAATCGGTGAATTGAGGAGATAAATAAAACTTGTAAACTTGTCATCACTGATGATATGTCAATCTGACCACACTTTTGATCTTTTGTTCACTATTATGTCTCTAAAATTTGTTGTATAATTGTTGTTCCAAGAGCCTAATGACTGTTATTGTCCCAAGAAGGATTTGAATCACAAATTAAGACATATACTTAGAGGAAAAGCAAAATTACACTTCTGTTGTTTATTTCGTGAGATTTTTGGTAAGAGGAAATACTCGAACTTACCAAAAAAGAAGAGTATCGAATTGGACGGTCGAACAATGAACAACCATTCTTGTGTTCCCCTTCTCTTCCAAAGTGTTCATCTTTTATCCTTGAACCCCCTGCTGCTGCCGAAAAGGTGTAGCTACGACCCAAGCAAAACGACAATAGGAGAGCAAGTTAGAATTTTTTTTTCTTTTTTTTTTTTGGGTTCAAGTTTAGTATACATGTATTTCTTTCCGTATAATGAATTCCTCACTTACCGGAAGAAAAAGAATTGTGAACAATATAAAAACTGCAATAAGTGTTTTTTTATAACTTGTATTTGTTTGATTCTTGACTAAACAATGAAGTGATGTGCTGTTTACATAATAAATCATATATATGTCACGTGACAATGTGTTGGACCAAAATAGTTTCTCAAAACAGTTTCTTAAGTGTAAAAATTGAATTTTTGGTTGATTTTGAGCCTAAATTAAAGTGAGATTCGTTCGTTGTTTCAAGTCAACTTTCGTGGGCTCGTATTCTATTCCATGAGGAGAATAACGTAATATATTCACTTACTCAAATCGAGTAAGAAATGAATGAAAAAATAGACTCTAAAGTGACCCTTTTGAAAAGTGAAAATAAAGATTGTGTAATATGGAATTTGACACTAATCCCATATTGGTTGAAGAAGAAATATAGGCCAAAATTTAGGCCAAAAATTTCTCTATGTGATTGAGCCCCAAGGAGTACCACAATTTTATGAGCGGAACGAGCGGATACATGCCTTCGGTTCTACAACATACGTGCGTGCGCCACTTGCCTCGCCACGCCACGACCCGTTTGGGCCGGGCCAGGCTTGGTTATGGGTGTGGGTTAGGCCAAGCCATATTCTTTTGGGAAAAAAATGTTTAATTAAATGAGCGAGAATTTCTTAATCTGGAATTTAATTTTCGGTATCTGTTGGATTTGAATTCACACTGGTTCAAATTTTTTGCTTTCCCTCCAATCCGAAATTGGAGTTATGTCTGTTCATAGAGAATATTTTCACAAGTGGTGTCTTCTGACTGTATGTGACGGCTGAGTTGCATCAGTTCATATGGTGACTACCCGGATTAGTCACCATTTTCTCTAGAAATAACCTAGTCACATAATCATTTTGCATCCAATAAATGCAATACATTCATAATCATTTAAGGCAATCTCATACATCATTAAGGCAGTCTGTATTTAGAGAGTACACAACACAATTTCTGGTTTGCTAGACGGGTAGATTGGAGTGCTACTTCTACTCGTGTGAAGATCATTGTATCCTGAGAGACAGACACTTTATATTCCATAATTATCGTGTGTGGGGACAAAATCTGTCTTAAGTACATAGTGTCAAACACTAGCATTGATCTACATAAAGTTCAATAACACTTCCTGTTATGCAACTAGGTCAGTAGTTATATTGGTTTGACAAACAGTTACGAGTAACTGTTTCGTTAATTCTTCTGTAATTGTTTCTATATTCTGTGTAATTGTTTCGCACTTAACTGTTATTATTTTATTCTAAGTTACACAATATCAAAAATTTCAATAAATAATTTTACAATATTTGGAATACCACAAACAACACAATGAAATTTACTTAGCTTCATGGAACCAGAAAGGAAGTCCACATAGAGAAACAATCATATATCATGCACAGAAATAACTATTTATATTTTGGCACCTAACGATGCATGTGAGGGACTTATATGTAACACAAATTGTTTAATGTTTCTCTATTGTCTTATATATCCATTGTTTGTATGGCTTGTATCTATTGTATTAACAATAATCTCATGTATGAAAATGCTATAAAATTCCAAAAATCGAACTGGTCTTGTAATATTTGTATTTTAATAATAATTTAGTTTTTTAATTATGAAATTTAAAATTAAAATAAAGAGAGAAGTAGGTGCAGATTGATAAAATTGTTTGATATTGGAGAGTGTGTTGATTGAGTTGTCTCGCATTGGGGGCGTGCAGAGAAGTTGATGTTTTTGAACTTGAAAATAATTTTTGTGATGAATTTTATACCATTGGATCAATGTAGATAAAGATTGAATCAATCTTTACAATTAGTGTGCTTTTATAAGTTGAGAATTCAACTTTCTATTAGATAGATTAACGTTTTCAATGTATTTTCTATGAAAAATAAATTAGAAATCAACATGTTTGGATTTAGATTTGGATTAGGTGTGAGTATATAGTCTTAATATTAATTTGATGTCTTGATGGAAGATTAATGAATGTCATCAAGTTCAAAAACGGAAAATAGATTGCATCGATGCATAGCTTTGGCATATTTGGGATTCACTTTAAAGAGATTACGACCGGATTTTATAACATGATCTAAAATTTAGTATTGAATGGATCATTGGACTAATTTAATTTAATCTCACCTAGCTGTGGTGTGTCAAACATACCCTAATACTTTGTTTGGTACTGTTTTTTGTGGTATTTTAAATATAATAAAATCACTTATTAAAATATCAGTTTTAAAACATGTAATGTATAACAAAATAGTAACAATCAAGTACGAAACAGTAACACAGAAAATTGAAACAGTTACAGAAGAATTAACAAAACAGTTACAACAGTCTTACCGAAACAGTTACACATAACTGTTTGTTTAAACAATATAAATACTAAACCGTTTGTAGAACATGAACTGCTATTGACCTTTATGTATATCAAGGCTAGTGTTTTGATACTATGTCCTTAAGATAGATTTCGCCTCCACACACAGTGTTTATGGAATATAAAGCATATGTTTCCCAGGATACTTGATCTTCACACGAGTAGAAGTAATACTCCGATCTACTTGTCCAGCGAACCAGAAATTGTATTGTGTACTCTCTAAATGCAGACTGCCTTAATGATGTATGAAACTATCTTAAATAACTAGGAAAAGAAGGTTGGAATGCCCTATTCAATACATTAGGAATTACCCAATGTAAAAACACCCACCACAAGTTTTTTTTTTTTTTGGGCGGGGGGGGGGGGGGTTATGAAAAGTACCAATGCAACTAGTGCAATTATAGAACAAGGTGATTCAGCTGTTTGTCCTATTTTAAGTCTTTGTAGGAGCGAGGTGATTTATCTGTCTAAGTTTCCTTTCATCTGAAAGCAATTTCGCAAACCTGTAACATGCAAGAAGAGCCTGGTTAATCCCGAAATAACAAACTTTGAGAACAATTATTAAGGTACAAAATTGGATATCATTCTGAAAGTTACGACTCGATAAAGGATAGTCACAACCTAATTGGGGTAGTTGAGAATGATCTTGAAATACTAAGATTGATCCCTAAATTTAATTTATCTTTTTTTTTTGGACAAAAAATTTAATGTATCTCAAACGACCCCATTTTTGTTGTAACCTCATTTGATTGAATTACAACTTTACTGAATTAAATCGTATCTTTTGATATGATTTTGAAAATTAACCCTTGTATCATAGTCTTTTCCATAATTTTTGGTAGCCAAGAACGAACTGGAATTTCAAAAAAAATTGTTTGATTGCCTCCATACTTTTTTAGAGCATCCTCATTTTTGCCACCATTGTTGACTGGCTCAGTGAAACCAGTCTCCAAATTTACCCTAGAAACTGGTTTCTTCAACAACTTTTCTCCAATCTCCACAAGTCTGTTTAAGTTCTCTTCTGTAGCAACATCAACGGAGGATTCTGTCCCAGTTAACGTGTCCTCCTGCCATGACATTCAATAGATCATCAGAGTCATATGAAAAATTAAAGCTCACTTAAGTCGAAAATAGTTAGAGAATGCTCTTATTGATGGATCCAAATACTCTAAATTATACTTTCATTCAATGATAGGTCAGCAGCCACCAAATATGGAGTGAGAGCGACCCACATACAAGTAGTGGATCCAACTTGAATCTAAAATATCTTATTGAATGAAATTGAGTTAAAAAAAAGTATAATACAGATGATCTCAATCCTGTTGTGAGAGCATTTTCTTTCCAGGTGGTTTTGTTTTTTCCGGTACCATAACTCATGGAGCTCTCGACTAATATTTTCTGATTGATTGAAAGAACAAAAATAGATGGAGAAAGAAATTTGAGATTAGCTTACTTGAATTCGAAGGTAATGTTCTTCACAATCAAGAGTTCCAAAAACTACAGAAAGATGGAAATCAACCATATCTGCACTTGCTTGAGTGAAAACATCTACCAGTGGGGGGAATCTTCATGAAGTAACCAACGAAAAACACCCCATTTGGCTGCCATTTTTGCACTGTATTTATGTTCCACCTTTGCACAGCCTGTACCGATTGAGATCACTAGGAAGCGTGCGTAATCCATGGGCTTAATAGGGAAGAAAGATGGATTTCCCTTGAAAACCTGTTTGGTTACCTGGGATAAGGCAACTAAAGCCTGCAAAACATGGTACACAAAAGAAAATAAATTGTCATATGAAAGTTGGTTAATTCAATGTTCTAAAATTCGTAGATACATGTATTTTGGGTGATTGATGGGACTTTTCTGAAATACTCCATGATGAAGACACGTGTCCTCGGTATTTACCAAAACACTGTTGCTAAGATCAAGCACCATCGGCGCACAAGGTCCTCGCCCCCGAGGTACTCGTCATATAGGATCATGGCATTCAGTACGTTTTACAACCAACACGTAGCCTCGGTCTGATATGGTACCTCGGTCGGTATCCCTCCCTCGGTTCCGAGATGAGCCTTTCCTCGGTGCCGAGGTGTACCCGTCCTGGACGCCTCCTCTACTCCAGGATAAGCTATTGACGTACAGGTCATTAGCCTAGGCTAGTCTAGGCTATTCATCATGACCTCGTCTTACACAATTAGTGTCAGAACGTACTGGAATGCAGGGTCCACAGCCAATGGGGGATGGACGCGTGGCATACGATATCACATCAAAAACAGAAAAACCGCATGCCGTTGCTGACACGCGACTTGGGAACACAAACGATTAATTGCACCACTCCCTTGACGAGACTGCATTCAATGCGGTAAGGCTCGGAAATGAAAGGCAATAAATGCTCCTAATACAGAGCATTTATTGCATCCTCCCCGAGAGGAGTATATTGTACCGTCGGCATCCCGATGACGCAGCATTGATTGCTCGGGGCCCCGAGCAGTTAAGAAGAGAAGACATTCCTCATCAGAATCAGTGCGCACACTGCCTGTACCTAATGATCACCTACTGACTACACTGACAGCAATCATGAGCTTTTGAGGTATAAATACTCCTTGCAAAAGGCAAGACGGGTATGCAACAACAAACTCTTTACTACAATACACACTCAGTGTTTTCTCCTTCCTCTCTCTTTCTCAAAGACTGACTAGATCGTCGGAGGGGATACGCCGGAAAACACTCCGGCGCCCTTCTAACTTGTTCTTCTTTGTTCCAGGAACCTCTTTCAGCCTTACTGGATCGTTCTTCCGCTCCCCCAGGGTCTCCCGTTGCCGTTCCAGGTTACCACCGGACCTCGCAGGCTGTTCCAAGCAGCGTGGTTGGTCACTCAACTGGCTCACTCGAGTTCACCAAGGGAGAGATCTGTTCTCATTTTTTATATTGTGCAGGATCTTGCACGCACAATCTGGCGCCGTCTATGGGAAACGACTAGTTTTCCTAGTTTTTTCTCTATAAAGAACAGTGACCATGGTGAACACTCGACAGAAAGGGAAAGGCCCCCACCAAAGGAGTCTCGAGTTACAAGCTCCCTGTCATCACGGAGGAAGGGATCACACCGATATGAATAAAAGTGCCTCTACTCGGTCAAGAGGGGTTACCCCTCAAACCAGTATGGGAATCAGGTCAGGGGGATCAGCCCCCTTGGCTCGTCAGCTGGCGGAGGTGATTGAAGAAAAGTTCGGCAATAGATTACGACAGCTGGAAAAGGACAATGTAAACGTCCTAAGCCGGCTCAACGAGTTTGCCGCCTCTGGCGAAGGATCGAGGGATTCATTCCTTTCTCGTGGGCTTCCCGCCCGGAGGCAGAAACGAAGGATCTAAGAAACCACCTAAACAACAAAGCAGAAAGCTCTAGGGCCCCAAAGCGACCCAGAGCCGGCGAGCATCATCATGACAACCATTCAAGGAAAGCAAGGCCATTGGCCCTGGACGACCTCCGGCGAGGTTTGTCTAGACGGAGGAAGGGAGATGAATCCGAGGAGGACTCAACCCAATCCACACGACGCCCAGGAAATGAGGGGCTTACCGATGAACTCAAGGACTTCAGAAGGCATCCCGTCAGGGAAGAAATTGATCTCAGAGCCCGGTTAGACTCCAGGAGAAAGGGTAAGGCTGTCCAGGATGAGGCCGAGGACGAAGTCATACAAACACCCTTTACGAGGGAGATCGGTGAGATGGAGGTTTCAAGAAAGTTTGTCGTGTCGCGGTTCAAAACTTATGACGGGCGGTCCGATCCCGAAGCCCATGTCAGGCAATACAAGCAGATGATGTCCCTCTATCATTCGGACCAACGGTTTCTCTGCCGAGTGTTTCCTATGAGCTTGGGGGACTCTGCGATGAAGTGGTTCGAGGCGCTTCCCCCAACAGTATTGGGTCATGGAAGGAATTGACTAAGCAGTTCCTGGCTCGATTCATTACGGGGAGTAAGCGCCCCAAAGACATTGGATCATTGCTGACCCTCAGACGGAGGGAATCCGAGACTCTTCGCCAGTACGCCATCCGATACTGGGAAGAGGTTAATGAGGTAGAAGGCTGCTCGGAGGTCATGGCAGCAGCATCTTTCCGGCTCGGCTTGGCAAGGGACACGGACCTGTACCGATCCCTGACCAAGAAGACCCCCTCGGATATGGGGGAACTAATGGCCCGGATAAACAAATACTCGAGGATTGAGGACGAGATGGGAAGCAGCAAAGGCCGAGCCCTCCAATCTAAGAGAAAAGAGAAGGAGCGGGAAGATATTCCCGAAAGGGATTGCTACCCCCTCCAGGGGGTTCGTCCAAAGGAGTTCACACTGTGTTCAAGGAACCCATCTTCAAGTTGCTCCATAAAATCAAGCACGAGCCGTTCTTCAAATGGCCGCCCAGGATGCAGAGCGACCCCTCCACCCGTGATCAAAAGGTTAGGTGTTCCTATCACCGGGATTTCGGGCATCGCACCGAAAGCTGCAGGGTGTTCAAATCGTTCTTGGAAAGATTGGTCCGAGACGGATATTTGAAAGAGTACATAGAGCCCAGGCCAGAAGAGAGACAAGCCCTTGCCCCGACCGAGGAGCCGGACAACATCATAGATGTCATCCATATATGTCCCCTGGATCGCCCCACGTCCAAGGAACTCGAGTCCGACCTCAAGAGGGTAGCTTTTACGAGGAAGGTAGCCGAGGTTGATGTAGGGCCACCAAGTAAAAGGGCCAGGACGGGTGAGCTTGGCATTACATTCTCCGACGCGGATTTGACAGGCGTAGTGACTCCTCATAACGACGCCCTTGTCTTGACCCTGAGGATAGGAAAATTCGATGTCAAAAGGATTTTGATAGACTCTGGAAGTTCCTCGGAGGTGATGTACTCCGAAACTTTAAAACGGATGGGTCTTGGCCCCAAAGACCTCACCAAAGTCAGGACACCCCTCATCGGATTCAACGGCTCGTTCGCCCTGCCCGTGGGGAAAATCACATTGCCAGTTGTCACAGGTCCCTTTGTCATCGACACCGAGTTTGTCGTGATCGATACGGACTCTCCCTACAACGTGATTATGGGGCGAACATGGCTGCATGCGTTGGGAGCGGTGCACTCCACTTTCCACCAGAAATTAAAATTCGCCACGCCAGAAGGTATCATGGAGATCCGGGGGGACCAAGCGTCCGCGAAAAATTGTTTTTATTCAGCCGTTCGAGCCGGGGCGTTCAGCCAGGAGAAGGGCGAGCACCGGAAGAGATTATGGAAAAATAGCAATTACAGTCCGGGCGTCCAGGAATGGATGACCCCCGGATAGACCCAACTGAGCGGTCGGTAGAAGACCTCCGGAAGGTGCCCTTGGTGGAGGGAGAAGAAGAGAGGTATTTCTTAGTTGGGACCTCGATGCCCACAGCCGAACAGGAGGAGATGATCGAGTTCCTAAGGGGAAATACAGACGTGTTCGCATGGAACGAAATGGAAATGACGGGGGTAGACCCCGAGATAATCACACACAGGCTGCATGTTGACCCGTCGCACAAGCCAGTCAAACAGAGGCCACGACGCATGGCCCCGCATCACACCAGCGCGGTCAACGAGGAAATCGACAAACTCCTGAAGGCCGACGCCATTCGAGAGATACAGTTCCCAGAATGGCTGTCTAATACGGTGTGCGCAAAGAAGAAAGGGGGAAATGGCGTGTCTGCGTAGACTTTACAGATCTAAACAAGGCATGTCCCAAGGACGACTACCCCCTGCCAAAGGTGGACCAGCTGGTAGATGCCACTGCCGGATATGAACGAATGGACTTCCTGGATGCCCGAGCAGGATATCATCAGATCCCTCTCTATCCCCCGGATCAGGAAAAGACGGCGTTTATCACTCCGAAGGGAGTTTACTGTTACAAAGTGATGCCGTTTGGACTAAAGAACGCCGGGGCAACATACCAAAGACTGATGAATCGGATGTTCAAAAAGCAGATCGGCAACACCATGGAGGTCTACATAGACGATATGCTGGTAAGAGCAAACGGAGTTGTGATCATCTGACAGATTTGGCGGATACCTTCTCCACCCTCAGGGAGTATGGGCTGAAGCTGAATGCGGCAAAGTGCGTTTTCGGAGTGGAATCAGGTAAATTCCTCGGATACCTGGTTAGTCAACGAGGAATCGAAGCCAACCCAGATCAGATTCAAGCGATCCTGGACATCCGGAGCCCCCGCACTGTCCGAGAAGTCCAGAAACTCACAGGGATGCTGGCTGCACTTAACCGTTTCGTCTCACGCTCCTCGGACAAATGCAAACCCTTTTTCGGAGCAATCAAGAGTGCTGGGAAGAATATGTGGAGCCGGGGTGCGAGGACGCCCTGGCTGGAATCAAGGAATACCTAAGGACTCTTCCAACCTTATCCGTCCCCATCCAGGGGGAGATGTTGTTCTTGTACCTGGCAGTATCTGAGTTTGCGGTAAGCGGGGTACTTATCCGTGAACATGAGCACCGCCAGAAGCCGATTTATTATATAAGCAAGGCGCTCCTGGACGCAGAGACAAGATATCTACCCCTAGAGAAACTGGCTCTATCCCTGGTCACCACTGCAAGAAAACTGCGGCATTATTTCCAGGCGCACCCAATCACTGTCCTTACCGATCAGCCCTTGAAAGCGATCTTGAGGAAAGCGGAACTCTCCGGAAGGATTTCCAAGTGGGCAGTAGAGTTGGGGGAGCACGACATTCATTTCAAACCCCGAACTGCGATAAAAGGTCAAATATTGGCAGACTTCATAGCTGAGTTTTCGGGGGAGCATCCCGTTTTAGAAGGACCGCCTCCTCCCGACTTAGCGTCTCCAACGAATTGTGAAGGATCGCCATGGCTTTTGTGTGTGGACGGTTCGTCAAATAGTAAGGGGTCCGGAATCGGTATCTTGCTGACCTCTCCAGATGGATTATTGCGGAGCAGGCCGTTCGGCTGGGATTCAAGGCTTCGAATAATGAAGCTGAATACGAGGCCCTCATCTCAGGACTTCGGTTAGCGAGGCGACTGGAGTTACCGATTTAATCGTGCATTGTGATTCTATGCTAGTAGTCAATCAAGTTAACGGAGAGTTTGAGACAAGGGACCCTAGGATGAAGGCCTACCATCACCAGGCGACGACTGTAATTCGAAGGTTCGGCCGGATTGAAATCAAACAAGTGTCCCGAGACAAGAACACACATGCCGACGCCCTGGCTTGTCTAGCCTCGGCGGTGGACTCCTCCCAGTCGCGCAGGATCACCATTGAATACCTTCCCGCATCCTGCATAGACCATGCTCCCGAGGCAATGGTCATCCAGGACGCACACAAGCCGCCCAGTTGGATTGATCCCTTTCTCAGGTTCCTAACAACAGGAGATCTCCCGGAGTGTTCAAAGGAAGCAAGGAAGATAAAACTCAAAGCTCCAAGATTTTGGGTCTCTCCGGATCAAAAACTGTATCGGAGGTCTTTCTCGGGGCCTTACTTGCTATGCGTCCAAGAAGACCAAGTACAAGACCTTCTCTATGAGGTACATGAAGGAATATGCGGGGGGCACTCTGGGGGGCGATCAATGGCACACCGCATCATGTCTCAGGGATATTGGTGGCCGCAAATGCAAAGGGATGCGCGCGCATACGTCCAAAAATGCGACCAGTGTCAGAAGTTCTCCCCTGCAATCAGGCAACCCGCGGGGGACTTACACCCCCTGACCAGCCCTTGGCCATTCGCCCAGTGGGGGCTCGATTTAGTTGGACCCCTGCCTAAGGCTCCGGGAAATAGGAAGTTCCTCATTGTGGCCACAGATTATTTCACCAAGTGGGTAGAGGCGGAGCCGTTGACTCATATCCGCGACATAGATGCCAAAAAGTTCGTCTGGGAGAACATAATCATCAGGTTTGGGATTCCCGGGGCACTGGTGTCGGATAACGGGACTCAATTCACCGGCGGGCGTTTCAAGTCTTTCTGTGAGCAACTCGAGATCCGTAATTTCTACTCCACCCCTGCCTATCCTCAAGCCAACGGGCAGGCAGAGGCCTCCAACAAGACAATTATCAATGGGATCAAGAAGAGGTTGGAGAAAGCCAAGGGAAAATGGGCGAAAGAACTATTAAACATTTGTGGGTGTACAGGACCACCCCTCGGTCCTCGACAGGGGAAACCCCATACTCCCTGGCATATGGAATGGAGGCAATCATACCCCTCGAAGTAGGGCTCCCGACCATAAGGACCCAAGCTTTCGACGAAGGGGGGAATGACCGTCAACTGGGATTGGTTTGGATCTAGTGGAAGAAAGAAGGGAGGCAGCCGCCTTGAGGATAACTAAGTATCAGGAGAAGATTTCCAACTATACAACAGAAGGGTCAAGGCGCGAGAATTCCGAATAGGCGATCTGGTCCTCAGAAGGGTAACGGCCAATACCCGTGATCCAACAGAGGGAAAAATGGGACCTAACTGGGAAGGGCCTTACAAAGTGATATCAATCGGGGGCGCCGGGTCGTACAGATTAGAAGGCATGGATGGAAAACTTGTAATGCGACCATGGAATGTTATGAATCTAAAGAAATATTACTTTTGAAGTATTCTCTCCCTCAAGTGCTTGCCAACGACAAAGATAAAGGGCAAGGCCCTGGGGACAGAGTTCAAGGGCTCCTGTCCCCGAAGCATATACAGGAGCAAGCTCCTGGAAGGGCAAGGCCCTGGGGACAGAGTTCAAGGGCTCCTGTCCCCGAAGCAAATACAGGAGCAAGCCTCCTGGAAGGGCAAGGCCCTGGGGACAGAGTTCAAGGCTCCTGTCCCCGAAACATATACAGGAGCAATCCTGGAAGCAAGGCCCTGGAAACAGAGTTCAAGGGCTCCTGTCCCCGAAGCCTATACAGGAGCAAGCCTCCTGGAAGGGCAAGGCCCTGGGGACAGAGTTCAAGGACTCCGTCCCCGAAGCAAAAAAGCGTGCCTCTTGAATGGGCCAGCCCCCGAAGACAGTTCAAAAAAAAAAAAACAACAAAGCACTACTGTATGCAAAAAAGGAAAAAGTACTCGTGATTTATTTCAAGAAGAGGGGCTTTGCGTCCCAAAGGCTACAAAAGAAAAAAGAGTACAATCAAAAAGAAAAAGGGGCTTTCATCTGGCCCCGGCATCTCCACAACATCAGCCGAGGGCGAGTCAGCATAAAAAGGTTGAGAAGCTTCTGGAGCAGGCAGAAAGAGAGGTACTTCGGCAACAGAGAGACCTTGAGCAACATGAGGATCAGGGGCATGGTCCGGCGGGGCCTCTTCGGACAAGTCCACTATCACTGCCTCGGCGAATCCGCCGAGACTTGCACCGGCGTTGGGATCTCATCCTCGGCAGCAATCTCTGCTTCGGCCCGTTCCATCTCTGCCGAGGGCACGTACTTGTGCATCTGGAAGAGCGGGGAGTCTGACGGGATTCCAGCAGACTGGAGCGCCTCGTCCCACCCCTTTCTTGAAGAACTCCTTGCTGTTTTCCTCAAGAGCAGGGAGCACGTCATCGGCGAACTCTTCCCGGAGTTGCTCCTCCGACTTCCTGTTCAGTGCCTCGGCTCTGATCCTGTCCAGCTCCTGGGTGAGAGCCAGACAGCTTTCCTCTGAGCCAACCGCCCTCTCCTCCGCGGCAGAAAGCCGCCGCGTCTGCTCGGTGATCCTCCCCTCAGCATCGGCAAGGGCAGCACTTAGCTTTTCAGCGCCAACCTTAGCCGACTCGGCATCCTTGAGGAGTTGTTCGATTTGAGCAGCCTGCCCCGCCAGGGTAGAATCCCTGGCAGCTACGTCCTCCATAGCTCGGGCGAGGGCCCCCTCCGCTTCTTCCTTCTGCTCTCGGGCCCGCTGGAGGTCCATCCTAGACCCATGGTACCGCGCAGCTATTATGGAGATCTTGGGTAGCCTGCAAGGAGGGAAAAAGGCGTGTCACAAAATGGAAAGCGAGAGAGAAGAAACCAAAGCAAAAATGAACTTACCACCAGGGATTCTGGATGATAGAGCAAACAACACGTTCGTTGATCGCCCCCTGTGAGCCCGCCATGTCAGCCTCGAAATGCAGGGTCTCACTCACTGCATTGGCGACATGAGGATCCAGCAAAATGGAGTCATCGACCCTGATCACTCGGTTCATGTGATCGGTGGCTCGGGGATTCCACTCCGCGGCTTCCACTGTCGCAGAGGGGAAGGGGGAGTCTGCTGCTGTCGTTGTTGTTGTTTGCTGTTGTCGTTTGCTGTTGCTGTTGTTGTTGTGGCGGAGGAGTAGGGGGTAACCCACGGCCTCTCCCGCTTTGCTGTGCTGAGCAAAGATGCCCTGGATCCCCTGCCGAGGCCATCGTGCCTATGTTTGACCCTTCTCTCCTCCTCTACCTGAGGATCCCGGTCCGCACTTGACCCCGACTGAGAACTCTTGAGGATGGGGTGGAACTGGTCCCTGCAGATGGGGCGCGCCGTTCGAGCAGCAAGAGCTTGCCTCTGCCTCAGGAACCCCAGGTCAATACGAGGCGTGCTGGACATCGCGCCTCGAGGGCGTCCTCGAGTCTAGAGATTGTAGGACTTGGAATGTCTGGCCACAATCTCCTCCCGAAGTCCCCACCTCGGCGTCCGAAGGAACACGTCCTCTCTGACCCCGAGCTCTTCAACTACTCCCTCTACCTCTGCCTCCGAAGCCCGATCAGGTCTTCCTCCAAGTTTTCCTCGACCTCCTGCCTCGCCGCCTGATCGAAGAGTTCAGACCACCGCGAAGGCTCAAAAGGCTGAGGAAGCTGTGAAAATTTCTTATACCCGGGGTGTAATTCAGCAGGATGTGGGCAGCCCGGCCGAACCCTTTGTCACCAGTAATCTCCAAATCGTGATTAGGTCGCAAAGTTTCACCAGCGACCGAGGGGGAGGAGCTGTTTCCCGAGCAGGATATCTGCACA
>CAUOFW020005701.1:0-26320 GCA_963454935.2 Ilex paraguariensis | reverse complement strand
TAACACAACACACACACTCGCAGAATCCACCTCCTCCCTCTTCTCCGTCTGTGCAACCCACCCCTAAAACAATTCCCACATAACACACACACCACACTCTCGTAGAACCCCTTCCTCTTACCCTCTGCACAACCCCCTCCCCCCCACCCACAAACTCGCAGAACCACCCCCTCTCTCTTCTTCGTCTATCCAACCCACCCCCCAAACAATTCCTATAGGACACACACAAACACACACACACACACACACACACTCATAGAGCCCCCTCCATCTTACCCCTCTAAACAACCCCCTTAAACAATACCCACATAACACACACACCCCTTTACCAAGGATGGAGCCAGGATTTTGTTTATTTCGGGCTAAGCTAAGCATTTATACGACTAACAAAATACAAATGTAAACTCATAAACATATATTCAATAATACAAATGTAAACACATAAACACTTACTAATGAAATTGAACTCTTCGATCCTTCCTAGAACAAAAGGCATCTATTAATGATTTTCAAGAAAGCCAAACAAAACTAAGCATTCCCAATTGTTGGTGATACATTCATAAACACAAATTTTCGTTGAAAACTCAAAAAGTTTGACTTTTTGAACCAAAAGGGATTGTTATGTTAGACAAAATGCATCGGCTGGTGTTCAGAATTATTCAAATAAGATGCTTCTACTTAGTAACCCAAATCAACAACCATCGAGAGTGTCAATACAAATGAAACAATTACAAATCAAAGTGTGAATCAATCAAATAAAATTTCATTTCAGCCCAATTAACTAGAACCCATTACTAATGGGCCATTAGAGTTATGCTACAATAAACAAATCAAAATCACCATTTAGAATCAAAATTCCAAAAGAAAATTATTGACCTGTCATTGCAGCAACAATGGGCTGGACTAGCTGCAATGTGTGGAGGAGATGGAGCACCCTTTTTGGCTCTAAAGCTCTCTTCCTCTCTATTATATGTAGCTTCCACCGCAGTTTTAATGGTGATGAACAAGATTCAACTGTCTCAGAACGAGTTAAATATAATTTCAACCTTAGAAGATGCTCCGGCACTTTTGCAATTGTTAAACTCTCAGATGAGGCATGTGTAATTTACCCACAGACAAAAGATTCACCCAATCAAAGCAATACATCTTGAACAAATAAAGATGAATCAAAATAGATTTCTCCATATCGTCAAACCCTAAACCTTACTCTATACAAGGGACTGAAAAATTCTAGGTAAAGACAAAAAACAAAATTAATCCGAATTGATCTACCAAAAACAATGAATAGATAGAAATTAACACCCAAGATTTAAAATATAACAATCAAAGACTGATCAGATAACTGATAAAATCATAAAAAAAAATATACCGACTGTGTATTGACAGAGAAAGAAATACCAGAGCAAGTCTTTTTGGGTGGTGAGCTTGTAAATCAAGATGACGATCCCAGCGACATGAATAGCTTCAGAGGCAACGAAGAAATTGGTGTAATCTTTGACCAGAAGTCTGAGGGACTCTCAGCTAGCAAAAGAACAAAGAAACGCTTCGAGGTTCTATCTCTAGATAGAGCATACCCACTTCCTTTGCTTGGTACAATGCTCAATCAATAAGTTTCCTAAAAAGTAGAGTCTGCTGTGTGGTGGCCAAAGCATATGGAGGAGCATGAAAAACAAAGGAGGCCTGTTGGGAGGGTGGGCAAGGAGCATCAAACCACTGTCGCCAAATCAAACCACCCAGAAACCAAGGTGTTTGCGCAGAGGGACTTGCCGACGCCGCCTGGCCGGGGATTTGGAGAAGCAACTCGCCGCCTGTGTGTTGCTATGGAGCCATTGCTTGTCCGAAGATTTGGGAACGTGACTCGCCTGAGAGAGAAGAGACAGGAAATAGGGGAAGTGACTGAGAGAGATCGATTGATTTTGGGGATTTGTAGGTGGGCTGGGTTGGGTTGGATGGGATTTATTTATTTTTTTTTTTTTTTGGGGGGGGGGCTAGTACTTAGTGGTAAATATATATATATATCTTTTTTACTCTGGGCTTCAGCCCACCTAAGCCCACTAATGGATCCGTCCTTGCCCCTTACCCCCAATTCTCTGTTTTCTGTCAAACCCTATATTTACCTCGTAACTCTCTTTCTCTCATACTTGATCATTGAGGCCTTCTTGATCCATACTTCTGTGAGGACTATAATCTACCTCAGAAATAACTCTGATAAGCTACGTTTTTTCCAAAGAAAATTAGTTTTTATGTTTCTTTTACAAATTTTTGTTTTTCATGGGTTTTTGAATGGATATTTTGTTCCAAATTGAAAAGTTTGAAATGGTTTGCAGTTGAATAGACTAATTCTTCATAGGTAATTTTTTGTTGTTGAATGTTTCTACATATTTTGCACCCACACCCATAAGCACACGCACAGACACAAAAACAAAAAAAAAAAAAAAAAGAGAGAAATGGTTTCTACAAAAGTTAAAAGAAAACCCAAAACTCCATAAGTCGATAACTTTTGGTAAGATGATTAAAAAAATGAAATAATGAAGTAATTACAAAATGCGAATTTTACAATTACTTTAGGTGAACTCGGTTTCATTAGATGTAATTTGAATTTGATTTGATAAGATTCAATAAATTTCGTAATTACTTTATGTTCGATTTTGGTGCAAATTTTGTAGTTATTTTAGATTTGATTCAAATTTTGGGATTGCTAATTGGATTTCTTCTGCTTGAATTGAATTAGTAATTGCATCACTTAGGTTACTTTAGATGTGAATAATTACGTTGTGTATCTTTCGATTTCAAATAATTAGTTGAAGTCCTCATTATTACTTTTTACACTCACATCTTCTGACTTACATATTGGTATAATATGTGGTACATTTGATACGTTCGCGAAACTATCTATCAATTTAAACTATAGTAAAAATTTCCTTTAGTTCTATGGAAAAATTTCCTTAAGTGACTTTATTCATCAAAGTTTCGGCATAAGGATAATTATGAATTTGAATATTCTCTTGTTTTGTGATATTTTTAACTGCCCATTACGAAGAAATTATGTTCTGCCCCACTTCGTCGTTGTTAGCATCCTCACTTTTATACATAGGCTTGAGTTTTTTTGCAATTCAGTAGTTGATTACTAAGTTTTTTTTATTCATAGTACTTGGACATTTATTAAGTGAATGACATCATATACTTTTCGTGTATGCGAATTTTACAATTACTTTAGGTGAACTCGGTTTGATTAGATGTAATTTGAATTTAATTAGATAAGATTCAATGAATTTTGTAATTACTTTATATTTGATTTTGGTGCGAACTTTGTAGTTATTTTTGATTCAACTCGAATTTTGGGATTGCTAATTGCATTTTTTCTGCTTGAATTGAATTGGTAATCACATCACTTTAGGTTACTTTAAGTGTGAATAATTACTTTGTGTATCTTTCGATTCCAAATAATTAGGCGAAGTTCTCATTATTATTTTTCACACTCACATCTTATGACTTATATAGTGGTATAATATGTGGTACACTTGATACGCTCGCGAAACTATCCATCAATTTAAACTACAGTAAAAATTTCCTTCAGTGACTTTATTCATGAAAGTTTCGGCTTAAGGATAATTATGACTTTGAATATTCTATTGTTTTGCAAGATTTTTAACTGTCCATTATGAAGAAATTATATTTTGCTCCACTTTGTCGTTGTTAGCATCCTCACTTTTATGCATAGGTTTGAGTTTTTCGCAATTTAGTAGTTGATTACTAAGTTTTTTTTATTCATAGTACTTGGACATTTATTAAGTGAATGATATCTTATACCTTTGATGTATGCGTAATGACTTTAATTATCATAGATTTTATGATTTTACAGTTTCAGTTTGAATATATATTATATGATTTAGATATTATAATTCTTTATTTTTATTTAATGGATGGTTTAATGAGTGCAAAAATTTGGATATTGTTGGCATGCCATAGTGGTAGTAGCATATTTTTCAAACTTACATGATTCTATAGTCTATATATGTTCCCTTGATCACTTCTCCATGGACTCACTTTTATGTCTGCACATTTTTAATATCACTTAGTTTTTTTTTTCTTCAGTGTTAATGAGAGAAGAAATTAGTCCTTTTGTTGTACAAAGTGATAAAATGGGTAATCATTTGTGAGGGGAGAAGGCTTTAATAAAGAGAGCAATTTAGAGAATGATATATTGTTCATTGATTTTTTTATTCTGGTATGTACATTGTTCATTGAAATTTGGCCTTTTTTTTTTTGGATTTGCTAATTTTTAATTTTTAAAGTTTGGATTTTTTGATGATTATTTTCTATACAAATTTTTGGGGATTTTTTAATGAAATGAATTGTGTCACTTTTGGTATTTGACTTGGTTAGTATTTACATAAGAATGTCTAACATTCAATTTGGATTGTTCGGAGTTATTTGTGTTTGTGGTATTAGATGAGTAATTGTTTTATGTTTTGATGTTTTGCTTATTTACTAGTTGACTATGTTAGTCACCCATAATATTGACATAGTAAGAGATTTTCTCATTATGTTTAGTAAATCTTCTCACACGTTTTGAATGGTAAATCAGTGATTTGGTTGCGTTTTACATTATAGGAGTTATGTATGATTTGGTTTTTAGAGGTTTCAGGATATAGCTCATGGGATGCTTCAACGAAGCCAGTGAAGTCGAAGGTCACAGTAGATGAAAGGATAGTGAAGTTTTTTTTGGTCAAATAGGAAATATGCTTGATTACCTATTTGTTGGGATGATCAGGAAAGTCACTAATAGGAGTATTAGTTTTTTACTTGATTGGTGCGATGAAATTTTGTCTGTTGTTCGGTGAATTAGATAGATGAGTTTGTGGTCATTGGACCTAATTGTGAGTAAATAATGAAATAGAGCTTGGATAAATTTTGTGAGTGACGTGCATGTGTTGCTGGATAAAAGTTGATTTCACATGTTCATAAGAGGCTACATATTATAATTATTTGTAACCTTTGAATAAGAGTACTACTTTTCCTTTCAAGAAGGCTACATATTATATTTTCTCTAGTTCTTCCAAGTTTACTCTCTCTTGAAATTTTATAGCTTTTCTCCAGCTTTTTCTTTGCAAAGATTTTGAAAATTTTTCTTAGAGTATTGGTATAAAGTGGGATTTGTGAATTATTCAAGTTCTCCCCTCACCCCCACCCCCAACCCCTCTCTTTGTGCTTTTACACAGCTAAAATTATGTGATTCATTGATATTTTCTTTTCGTCATTTGTGTTCTTGAAGTAGTTGAATTCGTGAATAAAATTGAGATATGGATGATTGATTGTTGAATTTGGTTAATTATTTGATATAGATTTGTTGAAATTGTTGTTGAAAAATAATTGTTAAAATTATTTGATATAATTTTGGTAGATTATTTGTTGAACTACATTTTGTATGGGACCATGACAATAGTTGTGATTAATCTAAATTGATTCGATAGTAAAATATTATACCCTAAATTTTTTTATACCACTCATTTCTGTCGTATCGCACCTCTATTATCACCCTCTACCATTTCTCTCCATTGTCTTTTCTCCGTCGACGACTTCAACTCTGGTATATTCTGGCGACTCCAACACGGTAAATCAGGTTGATCTCCCTTTTTCTCTCCCCTTCTTTCTCTTCTCTGACCTCTCTCATACTCAAAATCTCTCATAGTTCAAGATTTTCTCAGAATTTTGTGGTTAATTATTTAGGGTTGTTTAATTTTGATGATAAACTTAGGATTTCATTAATCCTTTTGTAATGTTAAATCTTGATTTTTGTGAACCAATTCTCAGTTGTCAGTACTTGAATTTTTAGTATTAGTAATCATATTGACTGTGAAATAATTGGGCTACTCTGTTGATATTGAATCTCTTTATAATGTTGAATATTGATTTTTGTGAACCAATTATCAGTATTCAGTGCTTGATTTTTTAGTGTTAGATACCATGTTGATTGTGAAATAATTGAGCTATTTTGTTGATATTTTCCTAAAGTAGTTTGTATTTTGTACTGTACGTATTTGTTGTTTGATGCTAACATTTCACTGCCCTAATTATCTTCATTTCTATGGTTGAAAAAACTAATGCGGTGTCATGTCTTCTTTATTTTTTATTCAAGGAATTGCTATTATTGATGTTAATTGTCCAGCTGATGCAGATTATGGGAGTTGAAGGACCTATGTGGCGTGGGGAGAGAGGGTTGTGAAGTGCTTGAAAGTATTTTTTTTTTTGCATATGTAAGTATCATTGTGTTATTTTCGGTAAAATATCAAATTCAATTGCCATAATAGTTTATTTGGAATTCTAGATGCCAAATTGGGCTATTACTCTTTTTTTTTCTTTTAAATGTTTGATGATTTTTACAAATATCTGAAATCAATTGAACCAATTATCTTGATATGTTTTAGTTTTGCTTTGATTTTTGGACTTTTGTTATAGTAGTTTTTATATGGCGTTTATATAGATGTCAATTAAATGCATGCATTTTGGAATTGGGGGTTGGAATTTTTTATATGCAAATTTATATGGATAAAGGCGACCATTCTTCGATTGTTGATATTATGTTGGTGAGGTGGTTAGAATTGAGGTGATATTGAGTTCGATAAATAGTTTGGGTCGTGTTTACTTAAAATTCATGTGTTGTTTAACAATAAGCAAGTTTGTTTGTCATAGAACACCTAAGGAGTGAACAAATACATGCAATGTGAAATTTTGAAAGCCCACTGTATGTTTCATAGTTTGTTTTGTTTACTGTAGTTTAACGAACCACTCATAAACCATGTCATGCAAGGTCAATAGTTTATTTGTTCAATAATTAGCACTTTATAAAATGTGGACGGTGCAATTAGCATTTTATAGATTTTTTATATTAGGTGATATTTTATTTGGGTCATGTTTTTGGAAAAATTATGTCCAAGTTTTTTAAAAGAACAAATAAAAATTGTTTAGATTAAATATTTATGATTTTTTGTTTAGCATAATATAGTGCCTCCAAGCACAGACATTTTTTCAAATGACCCCAGTTTGCAAAATCTCTGTAAGTTGGCTTTTAGGTAAATATTTCTGGGCACTACTATTAGTTATAATTAGGTATATAGTTTCAAACATATGAACTTCATGTGTTTTTAGTTTAAATTTATGGGACTTTAATTATTAAAATTAAGTTTTCTCCATTTCTTTATTAAAATTTGTCTTCACAAGAATTTTTATATAGATAATACTTTTTGAGCATGTATGTTAAGTGTGGGCGTGTTAAGTATGCAGTTTAGGCTTCTAGCTTGGTAAGTTTTCATGTTCTTTTTTTGATTTTTTTTGTGTCTACGATCAATGTTCAATTTTTTTTAATTATACAGTACCTTCAGGCACGGGTTATCGCTAGTTGATTAAAAATGCATGGCCGGAAAATCAAATCCAATCCAGATTTTTTTTTGGTAATACTTTTATCAATGCAATGAAAGAGCCATCATTAAAGCTTTGGTTGGAGTGGTGTGTAGAGATGCTGGTGGGGTTCTCATTGATGGGGTTTCCTTCCCAATTCCAGCAGTCTCCTGCCTTTTTCTGAAGCTGCTGCAGTTCGTGAAGCTTGCCTCATGGCTCTAACTCTGAACCTTCATTGAGCTATAATTGAAAGTGACAACCAAACCCTCATTTTTCTGTGCACAAGAGAAGATGTACGCCCATGGAAAATAGCTGCCTTCATAGAAGACATCAAGACCATTACTATAGTCTTAAATCTTAATTTCAGATATGAATCTCGAGTTACCAATATGGTGGCTCATTAGACGGCCAAGGTTAGATTTTACCATCCCTTACCTCAGGATTGGGTGGTGAACCCACTTGAGCTTAAGGACCTGCCTTTTTTTTTTTTTTGTAATCAATCCTTTGTCAGTTGAATGAAAATCTCTTTTTCTAATCAAAAAAAAATGGGAGGGGGGTGTCAACACTACTTTAGTTGCTTCAATATTCCATTTCTGTTAAACAACTTTTTACTTCAAAAGTTTAAGTTTTTTTAATAATTAGGGTGACGACAAGTTTCAAATATAAAACCTCCTGCTCAGATACTGGTGTAACTTAAGTATTTATATTATAATAATTTACGTTTTGTAATGCCATGTCAATGACTCATTCTATATTAGGGTTAATTTCACTAGATATCTCTAAAGCATAGAGTTTGTCTCATTTTTATTCTCAATATTTCAATTATATCATTTTAGTCCTTAAATTATTGATTATATTTTTATGTGCAGTGATTCCTCAAGCAGACAGCGTTCAGATTACTAATAATTTTTTATTATAAATTTATGACGTAATATCTAAATATGAGCAAAAATTAATTTGAATAAATCTTTACCAAATTTTCATCCAAATTTTGGTCAAAAAACTACCAAAATTACACAATTTTGATCATGAGCTATCCAAATTATTTTTTGTCTATATTTAGGTATTACATTACAAGTTTATGATAACAAAACTATTAGGAATTTAGATATTATCTCCTCGAGGGATTACGTAGAAACCTATTTAATACTTTAGAAATCAAAATAATACAATTAAAATATGGGGCTTAGGGAGGCCGGTACCTCCCAAAAAACTAAATAAGATAAAAGTACATTTTTTAAAATAATTGGGATAGAAGTACATATGCTAAAAAAAAGTCATAAAAGCCCTTTTACCTCTACCATAAATAATGCATACCTAATTAAAAAATAGACTTTCAAAATTAGAATATGAGACTTTCAAGATTTCTTTTAATATTTGTGTATCATTTGAATTTTGAAATTTCATATATCTATACATATATATGAAATTTCAAAATTTAAATGATAAACAAATATCACACACGTAATACAGTGACATCAAACAGTGACACGCTCAATAAAAAAATGATAATTTCAAACAGTGACACACTCAAAAAAAAAAAAAAAACATCAAACAGTAACACACTCAACAAAAAAATAGTAACATCAAACAATAATATACTCAACAAAAATATAGTAACATCAAACGGTAACACACTGTTTGTTGTTACTCTTTTTTTATTAAACTTGTCACTGTTAGATGTTACTATTTTTTATTGAACGTGTCACTGTTTAATGTCACTGTATTACGTGTATGTGTGTGTGAAATTTCAAAATCAAATGATACATAAATATCAAAATGAATCTTGAAAGTCTCACATTCAAGTAGGTATGCACTATTTATGGTAGGGGTAATTATGAAATACATTTTAGAAAGAATTTGAAAATGTTTTAAAATTTGTACTTATTGACAACTATTTAATGAAAAAGAGAACTTAAAGGAGGATAAGTTTAGAGGTGATACTTAAAGCCAAATAAATTTTAGAAAAGATACTCACATCCCATTATCTCTTCAAATATTTAAGACCACAATAAGATAAACTCTATATATTTTGAGACCACTAATAGAATTAACCTTCTATGAACAAAGAAGGGGCTCCCACATTATATATAGCCCATCTTTCAGCGCTTAGGTTACCTCTCTCTTTCTCACCCCTTTCCTTCTCCCTCTGTGTGTAAATGAGCAGTATTGGTACTCTTCAATTCCGTTGACTTGTATAGACTTTGTTTATATCCACTCTTCAACACCTTTCTGAGAAGAAAGATAGTGCCATCATCATTAATCATCAAACATGTCGGTCAATATAACCTCCATAAAAACATTCTCCAATGGAATTTGGCAAGGTGATAATCCCCTAGATTTTGCATTTCCTTTGTTGATTGTACAAACCACTTTGGTTTTCGTTGTCAGTCGCCTCCTTGCCTTCCTTCTCAAACCCCTCCGGCAACCCAAAGTCATTGCAGAGATTCTGGTATGTTTGTTTCCACCCCTTCTCATATTATGTTTTGATAATTCCAAGAAAAATATAGAAAAATATATATTATCGTATATTCAGTGCATAAGACTGGAGAATATTATGGGGTCTGAATTAGATGTATGCAACGTTACCCTTACAAACATAGATACAAATTCATACTAAAAAATTCAAATTCAAGTCTAATAATGTCTCTTGTTCGGGATTGTGCCCTCTTTCTAACTTCTGTTCACTTCTCTGTAAATGCAATATTTCGACATTATACTAATTGATTATTCATTGTAATAGAGATATCACGATTTCTATGAGTTATATTCTTTTATTGAATGATAAAATTTGATTCAGGGTGGAATTCTTATGGGGCCATCAGCTTTTGGAAGAAACCAAGAATACATGCGCCGAATATTTCCAAAATGGAGCACACCAATCCTCGAATCGCTGGCAAGCATTGGTCTCCTCTTCTTCCTCTTCCTAGTAGGTCTTGAGCTCGATCTCAGCTCACTCCGCCGGAGTGGCCGAAGAGCTTTAGGCATAGCGGTCGCCGGAATTTCTCTCCCCTTCATCCTCGGCAATATCATCGCCTTCGTCCTCCGAAAAACCATCGACGGAGCTGATAAAGTCGGCTATATCCAATACATAGTCTTCATGGGGGTTGCTTTATCCATCACAGCCTTCCCAGTTCTTGCGCGCATTCTAGCCGAACTTAAATTATTGACCACTCGTGTGGGTGAGACCGCCATGGCCGCCGCCGCTCTCAACGACCTCGCCGCCTGGATCTTGCTCGCCCTCGCCATCTCCTTAACCGGAAACGGCTCAGGTGGGACCCACAAGAGCCCATTGATAGCTATATGGGTTTTGCTCTCAAGTGTTGCGTTTGTTGCTTTCATGATGGTTTTCATCAGGCCAGCCATGAAGTGGGTGGCTCGTCAATGCTCGCCGGAGCACGACACCGTCAACGAAGCCTATATGTGCTTAACCCTGGTTGGAGTAATGGTGTCCGGGTTAATAACTGACCTTATTGGAATCCATGCAATCTTTGGTGCGTTTGTTTTCGGATTAACGATACCTAAAGGCGGTGAATTTGCTCAGAGATTGATAGAGAGGATTGAGGACTTTGTGACTGGTCTGTTGCTTCCATTGTACTTTGCTTCAAGTGGGTTGAAAACGAATATATCTAAAATAAATGGAGTGGAGGCGTGGGGGTTGCTGGTGCTGGTTATCACAGTGGCGTGCGGCGGAAAAATTATAGGGACGTTTGTGGTGGCGATGTTGTGTAGGATACCGGCGAGAGAGTCCTTGACGCTTGGTGTGCTGATGAATACTAAAGGATTGGTAGAGCTCGTTGTTCTCAACATTGGAAAAGAGAAGAAGGTATGTTGTATGCATTTCTGCATTTTGTTTTGATTTTTGGTAACTTCCACTGCATAGATTTGATTTGAATTCGAATTCAATTAGTTAAACAGAGACTTTTTACTGATTAAAAATATCCGAATAGCAGTGTATTATGTCATATTTTACCCATTTTGATTGGGGTTTATCCATTTTTGACCCAAATTATATAAATATATAAAAGTATATGATTCAAATTATTGTTTACTAGGGATAATTCATGTTTAAAAGTACGGTACAATGTGAATAATTTTGAAAAGAATGTTAGTGATTGTTGGATGAGTTTATTTGATATCATTAAATGGACTTGTTGTAAATTTTTTGTTTGTTTTTTTTTCTCTTGTTTTTTATGTGTAAGATTTCTCGCTATTTTAATAGCAATATTTCTATCTTGTTACCAATAGTTTACACGTTTTTCCCATGTTGACTTTAGGAAATATCATTTTTTTTAAATCTTACTAAACAAATGAAATTTATTGAGATTTCCTTTTAATAAAACGAGGATGAGGTAGTAATCTTCCAATCACATTTACAATTAAGGGCACAATTTGGTGCAATACCATGATCCACGTCTCTTACAATATATTTTTATTTCTTTTTTTTTTAGAACAAATCTCTTACCGAATTCAAGTGAAACACGTTATATATAAATAAGTCTTTTACTAATATATGATGAATGATATATAATTTAGAAAAATGAAAAAAAATATATTTTAAAAAATATACAAATTATTAAATCATTTCTTTTCAGTCCCTTCTGGCTGAATTTCTCTTTAGGCATATCTTGGTTTCCTTTTATTTTTATTTTTTGAATTGGAAAAAACCTCCTTTAACTATGCTAGTAAGCTTAGAACGGAACGTTCTAATCACATCTTTAGTTTATACCATATGTTCAGTAATTATCTTATGTACGTCTCTAATAAAGATTGACATGAATATTCACATTTTCTAAAAGAGACGTACTTGTTGCGACAATCCTTACTCTAATTTTATAACTTCTTCCCCTGAAATAACAGAGTTGTAAGAATGTGTTAAAAATAATATTCATGACATTTCACTATGTAAGTAAGCTTAGTGTTGGGATTTAGCAACAATTTAAATCTACTAACAAACACACACAATCGAAGAACAATTCAAAAATATAAATTAATAAGAAACAAGAAAGAACAAGACACAGATTTTACATGGTTTGGCAATTTGCCTACGTCCACGAAGCTGCAGAGATTTCACTATTGAGAGAGTTGAATACAGAGAGCGGCTGTACAATCCACCATATTAACCCTAATCACCAAAACAAATGGGTTTTATATGTCCTACGCACTAGGATATATAACGGGCCCAAAAATTTTCCTCGGACAGAAAATTTTTCATTAAAAAATCACACAACATTATTTCAGGTCCGGTCATCATCCGGATCACATATATAAACTAGACTCCACAAAAAACCAACACCTAGGATATGACACATTTATGTGCGGCACTTTTGAAACATCATTAGTAACTATCACCTCTTTAATAATCGTCTTACGTACGACTCATGTGTGAGCAATTTAAAAAAGATCGACATGAATATTCATTTTTATTAAAAGAGACCTGCTGTGACAGCACTCTTATAGTTAAGTCAAATTTTATAGTTGTTTGCCCTTAAATAACAATGATGTAACAGTGTTGTAAGTGACTGTTGATGCTTGATGTAAAATTGAGTAGAATTCAGTTGTACCACTCCTGAGACCTGAATAGATATGAAATGAAGCAAAGTTAACCAAATTCATTTCATCGGACAGTTTCAATTGGTGGTAGTGGTTGTGGCAGTGGTGGTGAGCAGTGTGGGTGGGGGTGTTAGGGGTAGTGGTGAGGTAATTTCAAACACTATTTTTTAAAAAAATTCTTATGAGAAATAATTGCTATGAGTAATTTTAAAAAATCAATTCAAACACACTCTTAGGGGTATATTTTTCATATTAAATTTAGAGTGTTAATATTAGTCATTAGATTAACTATAAAGTAAAATTTAAAATGATCTCAATCTCGAATAATAAAAGTTATTTTGTTTACTTTTTGAAATTCGAATTTTATTGTACTTTATTATATAGATACGATACAAGTTATTGATTATTAGGAATAACTTGTACTTAAAGATACGGTATAATGTGAATAATTTTAATAGAGATATTAATAATCGTTGGATGAATCTATTTGAGACTGTCAGATTGACTTATTGAAATCTGCCTTATTTTATATTATAAATTTGAGTATATTTCAGTCCACGCAAGAAGTGCTAATTCATTGTCGGTCTCAATTTCTTTAATTTTTTTTTCTCTTGTTTTTTATGTGTAAGATTTCTCCCCATTTTAATAGCAATATTTCTACCTTGTTACCAATTGTTTACACGTTTTTCCCATGTTGACTTTAGGAAATATCCTTTTTTTTTTAAAGCTTACAAAACAAAAGTAATTTATTGAGAATTCCGTCTTATTAAACGATATTGAGGTATTAATATTTCAATCACATTTACAATTGAGGGCACAATTTGGTGCAATATGATCATCCCCGTCTCTTACAATACATTTTTATTCAATTTTGTTTTTTATATTCAATATACCGTTTCTTTAGTAATCATCTTATGTACGACTCTAGCAAAGATCGACTTGAATATTCACATTTTTTAAAAGAGACGTGCTGTGACAACCTTAAGTCTAATTTTATAACTTCTCCTTAAATAACAAAGCTGTAAGGATATGTCAAAAATAATATTCATGACATTTCACTGTGCAAGAAAACTTAAGACATGACACTTTTATCTGTGGCACTTTTGAAACGTCTTTAGTAATTGTCACCTTTATAATAATTGTCTTACGTATGACCAATGTGTGGACAATCTAACAAAGATCGACATGAATATTCACTTTTTTTTAAAAAGAGTTATTGTGACAACACTCTTCTAGTTAAGTCTAATTTTATAGCTTTTCCCCTTAAATAACAGTGATGTAACAGTGTTGTAAGACACCCTTGATGTTTGATGTAAAATTGAGTAGATTTCAGCTGGGCCACTCCTGAGTTTTGAATAGATATGAAATGAAACAAAGTTAACCAAATTCATATCATCGGATAGTCTCCGGGTGTGTGTGGGTTATATAGAGGTTGCCTTACTTCTACTTTTAAGTAAAAGTGTTATAGTTTTCTTGTGATCAAAAAAAAAAACCAAATTCATATCATCAATTGTTCCTTCAATCTCAAATCTTTCAATGTGAATAAATCTAAAATTACATGTCAATAATAAAGCCCATGGGGTCGGGGGCATCTCTCTATAGTAGAAGAACAAAGTCCATTAGTAAATCTGCTATGGAAAAATAAATTTTCAGTACAAGTATCATTATCTTGAAAAGTCTATTTATTTTATCATTTTAATTATCTTTCTTGTCGTCTCGTGTGGGGACACAGAATATGCCTGTTGCTCATCTTTTTCTTGCTTTCTTCTTTCTTTTTTCCCATTTATCTCAAATCACTTTAAATAATGATTGTACTAATTAGCATCACTTGAGTAATCTCAAACTCATATTAATTTTATAATTTCTATGTTAAAAATAGTGAATGACTCATATTTCTTAGACGCAACAACTACAAACTTTTTTGGAATAACAGGGGGTCTAAATGTGTGATGTTTGTATTATGTTTTTCAAATATATATGTACCTGTATTGGTCTTCTTAAAAAAGAAATTTTATCGAGAATCTCGATAGGAAAAAATAATTAAGAGGCTTATGATGTTAAACTTATGCATCGGTGCATTTAGTAACGCTTTCATTTTTATGTTTTTTTTAATAAAAAAATAGAACTAAGTTTTGTTTTTTTTGTTTTTTGTGATAGAAATTAAAAATATAAAACAAATTTGGTTGTTATTTATATTTAAAAAATTATAAAAAACAAAAATAAAAAACTTGTTTAATCTTATACCCTAAAATTCATCACCCAACCCCACTGACCACCCAACCCCACCACCGAAACCCACCCCCAACCCACTCCCATCACCACAACCACCAAAAATCCACCACCACAACCACTGAAACCCACCCCCACCTCCACCACCACCAAAACCACAGCCATTGAAACTCACCCTCAATCCAACCCCCACCATTGCAACCCATAAACCCAATCCCCTCAATCCAACCCCCACCATTGTAACCCACAACCCAATCTATATATATATAATTAAGAAAAAAAGAGGGAAACGAGCGAGAAAGATGAAGTGGGTTTTGTCTTGGTCTTCAATTTCGTCTTCAATTTCTTTATCTTTGGCTTTGGTTTCAAAAGGGAGAAACCAGCGAGAGGGAAAGACAAGAAAAGAAAGGAAAATGACTTTTATACTTCTAACCAAAAGTCCTAAATTTTGGTGTTAACAAGATTTGAAAGAAAGATCTCATTAAAAGGTGGGGCAGAGACACACGTTTTTTTTTTTTTTTTTTTTATGTTTTCATATTTTGCCCTTGTTTTCAAAACGAAACACTAAAAAAAAATGAAAACAAATTCCAAATGCATTATTATTATTTTTTTAGCAAAAAATGAAAACAAACACAAAAAAAAAAAAACACAAACATCGTGTAACCAAATGCTACCAAACTCACATTGTTTGGTTCTGATTGAATAAATTTATGGTATTGTTAGTGAAAAAAAAAAAAGAAAAAAACCAAAGGATCTTGCATTGGCATTTAGTTTCATTTTCTTATTTTTGTTTTGATATTAAAAACCTAAAATTGATTGATAATGGTTTCAATTGATTGACAGGTCCTTAATGACGAAGTGTTTGCAATATTAGTCCTCATGGCACTCTTCACCACCTTCATGACAACTCCAACAGTGCTGGTTATCTACAAACCAGCTCGCAACAACATCTCTTCCTCCTCCTACTCCGGCAATAGAAATCGTCGGCTACAACCTGCCTCTGAAAGCTTCAAAGACGAGCTCCGAATCCTCGCCTGCATCCACGGTCTCGGAAACATCCCTTCCCTCGTCAACCTCATTGAGTCGACTCGGTCCGTTAACAAGTCCCGCCTCAAACTCTATATCATGCACCTTGTCGAGCTCACCGAACGATCCTCCTCCATTGTTATGGTCCAACGTCTCCAAAAGAACGGTTTTCCGTTCATCAACCGGTTCTGGAGAGGCGAGTTACATGACCGAGTCGCCGTGGCGTTCCAAGCATACAGCCAACTGCGCCGAGTCAGTGTTCGAACCACAACTGCCATATCAGCATTGCCAATGATGCATGAGGATATATGCCACGTGGCGGAAGATAAGAGCGTTGCTATGATTATATTGCCGTTTCACAAGCAGTGGAAAAAAACTAACGGTGATGATGAAGTGGACGATCTGGGCCATAGCTGGAGAGAAGTTAATCAGAGGGTGCTAAAGGATGCACCTTGTTCGGTGGCATTGCTTGTGGACCGTGGATTTGGTGGAGGGTTCCAGAAAACTCCAGGGCCCACTGCCAACGTGGAAAAGAGGGTCTGTGTTATTTTCTTCGGTGGGCCTGACGACAGGGAGGCTTTGGAGTTAGGTGGGAGGATGGCTGAACATCCCGCCGTTCAAGTGACGATTCTGAGGTTCATAGAGAAAGAAGGAATTGAGAATAACGGCGTTATGTTACAGCCATCACCGAATAAATGTGGAGAAGAGAGTTATAGCTTCTCAACTTCTCTCATGAATCGAGAAAAGGAAAAGGTAATCCCCTCTCTCTCTCTCATATATGTAGCTACCTATACGTACGTAATACATGCATGTTAAAATTAGTTTTTCCGATTCTATTATTAAATTAGATCTAAATAATATTTTCTTAAATTTTAAATTAGAAACCAAATCAAAATGGAACATGGGTGCATCAGGGCCAGCATATTGGACAGGCCAGAAATTCAAATAAGAAACCAAGAAGAAAAGTAGAAGCTGGATCCATTAGGGGCCGACTGTTAGACAGCCCACTAGGAATCCGCTAGCTGGCCCATCATAAAATCCATGGGCCTAGGCATTTCTAGTGTATTGGTCTTGTCTGTTGTGCACCCTTAGATTGGGGTTCCCTTCGGCCCTAATTCCTTGAATTTCTTTAGGACTATAATAAATCATCTTATGGATAAATTACACTTTACTCTTCTAAACTATTACCCTTATTTCACTTTACATCCTTAATTGTAAAATTTCTCACATTGCACCCTAAAATATCAATTTTGTTTCATACCACTCCAATAAATAACGGTAAACTTGAAAATTTGTCAAATGAGAAAAGAGAATCCCAAAGAGCTTCCTACCAAGTGCCCAGTACCACTTTATTTTAACTATTTTGCAACCAAATGGTTGTTAGAAAAAAAAAAAAAAAAGGGTCAGTTAAGGAAAGAAAATTTAGAGCTTATAAAGGGTAAAATCACGGATATGTATTTTTCTTGATTTTTAACCTGTACGTGTGCAATAAACAATTGCTTAATGGTAGTACAGACTACTCACATGCGCATTTACCGTAAAAAAAGTGACATCCGTTATCAATTGAAGTGATATTAAAAAAAATTAATACTTTAGGGTGAAATGTGAGAAATTTTATAGTTGAAGGTATATAATAAAATAAGGGTAGTAATTCAATGGGGTAAAATGTAATTTACCATCATCTTAAGAAACTCACTTATTGCAATAAAGCATTGTTAATATCCTACCATGCACCTGCTGATGCTCGATTCTGGTATTGGTGCAAATCAGGAGCTTGATGAGAAAGCAGTGGCTGAGTTCCGAAGGAGGTGGGCAGGGATGGCGGACTACATAGACAAGGGGGGAAGCAACATTGTCGAGGGGATGTTGGCAATAGGCAGAAGCGGAGACTACGACCTCATAATAGTTGGAAAAGGCCGGCGTCCCTCAATCATTGTGGCAGATCTGGTCGATCGCCCAGCCAAGCATGCCGAACTAGGGCCTATAGGAGATGTCTTGGCCTCATCAGGTCAGGGCATTGTGTCTTCTGTGCTTGTTGTTCAACAACATGATATGGTGTCATGCAGAGGAGATCCCACTGACCAAGATTGTCCAAAGTGAGGATAACACAATCAAATCCCACGAGCCTTATAGTGTGGTTTCGAAATGGCATGTATGAGTTTTAAGTGACAAGATATAATGGGTATGTATAAGATTGCTAATGCAATTCGTTTCCATCCTGTTCCTAAATATTGGAGACTTGTAGTTTTGATCGTAATTAATGTGATTTCTTTCTCCATCTTTACCGCAATGAAAAACCCCAACAAGACCTGTTTAACATAACTAATACATGGTCGTGTCTGGGTTGAAACGACCCACGCCATCCCTACGTTTTTGAGGATATTAGTCTCGGCGTCCAAACTCATGGTTTTGTGTCTTAATATTGAGCAAAAACGGAATTTTGGCAAAGTGATTGTCTGACAATTAACCTGCAACTTACTTTTTTTGTAGATGAAGGGAAATGAGAAAAAGAAAAATACAATGGGTGCATCTGTGGCATCATACTATTTATTTATCGTATCATCCCCCTCTTACACATGCAATGAATAATTATGCACGGGTGAATTTCTACAATGGTTTGAGGTGGTAGCACCAAGGCGGGGATCGTGTGGGTGTCCTGCAACAGAGAATAAGGTCAAAAAGGGGGATGGAGACTTGTTCGACTTATCATTTCTAATGCGTAAGCCAGTAAAGTGCTCAAAGGAAAGACAAGACTTTTATTGTGTTGGGTTAGTTGTCGATAAATACATGAGACCCAATTCATTTGACTATTTATTCTTCAAATAGGATGGCATGACATTTTAGAGCTTTCTCTTGAGCTGCGCAATTATCAAGTCTGAGAGGTGTCGGTGACTCGAGGTCTAACCCTATAATGATTATCCTAACTAGGATGTCAAGTACTCAATACACTTCTCCCCAACATTTAATAACATCTGCAAGTCATTTATTGAACTGTGTCAAACACTCATTGAACTGACATTGAGAATTAAGTTTATATGTCCCCGACAAATCCAGATCAATAAGTATCATGCATTTATACAAATTTTTTGAAATTCAAATTGTAATTTGATGTGACTTATCTACGAAAATAATCATTCTTTGTAATTTATTACGCCACGGGGGTCAGGCCAGGATGCTTCTAAGGCATATTCCTCAAAATTCACTCCTTGGAGTCAGTCAATCGCCTTAGTATTTCACTGTTCGAGGCCACATATGATGTTCTGATATGAAAATCGTTTCGTGTCTCATCAAATTACTGTGATACATTTCTAAGCATAGCTTCAAGGGAAATGACCGTGACATGAGACCTCTCTATCCTGAAACATTGTTGTGGCCATTTTGTTTATCTCATTTCTTTGTCTAAAAGGGCCTAAAATGGCAAATCATCTATAAAGAACCTGTTCATAAGTCAAGAACAGGAATAAGAACAGTCAAACTAGGCGGAAAGATTACAACAGGCACCGAGGAACGTCCAGAGATTCTGAACGTCATTAAAAAAAGAAAAATTTAGAAATCGATCGCCCTATATGAACTTATTTGGACTTAAGTCCACCAAAAAAATTTATTTGTTATAAAATTTTTTTTTTTGTTAATTTTACCAGAATATCTCTTCTCTTTAGAAATGAAGTAAAATTAAAAATTTCTAAATTTTAAGAGTTTGATTAACATTAAAAAAAAATTTCCCTCATATCTATCTATATTCATATATAAGGTAGGACTATATCTCTCATATATATATATATATATATATATATATATATATATATATATATAGAGTAATATTAAAAATAAAAAATAGTAATATTCAAATACAAAAAAAAAAGTATCATTTAATTACAAAAAAATAATACTATTTAAACACAAAAAAAAATAGTAACATCCAATATTAATATTTAAAAAAATAATAATAGTAACATTCCCAACAAAAATAGTAACATATTCAACAAAAATAGTAACATACTTAACAAAAACAGTAACATGCTCCACAAAAATATAGCAATATAGAACATTGAACAAAATTAAACATAAAAATAGTAGTATTCAAACTCATAACCAGGAGGAAAAAACCTCAAATTTTTCAGCATCCAAAAAAATAACATTGAAAAAGTAATAACATGCTCAATAAAAAATAATAACATGAAAAAAAAAATAGTGATATATGTTAATAAATTACGTTTTGAAATTGATGTTACTGAACTGATGTTACTATTCTAACATCAAGTACTTGACATGCACTGTCTATGTTACTTTTTCAAAATCTCGAGTTCGTACTCTAACTTCAACCTTTATTCCTTTCATATTAGCCTCAAATTTTGAAAGCCAATGATTTAAATGTATAATAGACAAAATAATGACTAGGAATTTGAATTTGAAGTATTATGAAAAACTTGTAATTGAAAATTGTCATCGTAAATCAAACATTCTTATATTTAATCATTGACTTTCATATATAGCTCTTTATAGATAATGTTTAACTTTGCATAACTGACCAAATTAACACTGTTAACGGTATTTTTGAAATTAAAAAAAAAAGTATACTTAACTCCTTACTAATAAGTTTAAAAACGGACTTAATTCAAAATAAGTTTTTTTGACGGACTCAAGTAATTATAAATCCATCTAAAAAAATTCAGCTCCAATGTTCACTTAAAAAAACATATAATATCTTTAAAACAGCATCGATGCTCGATAAACAACTTATTCTTTAAGAACTTTACCAGTGGCCTTCGAAGATTTAAATTCCTCAACATTTAATATGAAAAATGCACAGAAACAGGCAATGATATTTGTTATTATAAAGTGACTTTAGAGGCAAACTTTACAAAGACTTTAATGTTGATTTGGTGTACATCGAATACCATATCCCTTTTGTTTGGGGAAAAAATCCAACCAAATTCAAGATCTTTTTCATATGATTTACACTGCACATATGGGTTCCTAAGCATAAATCACAGTCCATTCGATGCTTAAAGTGGTACTGCTGTTTCACTAATATTCGTATAATTTCATTTTAATGATATGGAAAACATATTCGTATCCAGTTGGTTTGAAGCCCATGATGGTATTATAACGAAATCACGGGACATTGATACTCATTTTACTTGAGCACTTGGAAAAGAGTCCCTTCAATGAAAGAATAGGCACTTCTTTCATGATTTGTATTAAAGAAAGCACAGGACACAATCTGTAAACAGAGAATCTAAAAGTAACAATAATGTTATTTGAATATAAAAATCTGACCTATGATATGATGAAATCATTAGATCAATACTAAATTCCGATATTTGATGAAATTCACAATTAATTCAAAAGGCATAGTGAATTATGTCAACAAATTACGTTACAATAGCATTGCTCCAAAAATAAAGTGTCAAGGGGTTTAGCATGGAACGAAGTATTGACTCGGGCAGTCTAGATTCGACTTCTTGTCTTGATGCTTAAGATTTAATCAATATCTTTAGTTGACAAAAAGATTACATGTATTCAAGATTTACTTTGCATGGATGGGTTTGATGAGCGTTCTAGATTCAACTCTCGTGACAAACAAATGTAGTTATCCAAGATTTATTTTGCAGCCATTAGGGTCGACTGATAAATGGGTACAAACATTATAGCCATTTCTCCATTAGCGGCTGAAGCTAGCGCAGGAAGAAGATGGCTGTGGAGGAAGCTTATCACTTGGTGATCATAGAATCGGATTCAAAAGAGCTCATCGAGTCTCTTAAACAGGGTTCTACAGCAACCATACGGGAAATTGAATCAATTCAACTTGACATTTGGTATTACGCAAACCAACTGCCTCACATCAGATACTAAACCTTCCTCCAATCACATTATGTCATGCGACTTTTGTAACCACCCTTCAACTCCTTATCTATCTATCTATCCACTAATCTTTTCAAATTTATTTGCATACAATTATATTTACTATTCAATAATTTAGTTTAATTTTTTTATTTACCCTCTTAAGTGACAAGGTGAAAGAGAAAAAAAAATAAAATAAAACAAATAAGAAATGAAAGAATATATATCCCGTGCATCGCACAGGGCCACAACGCTGTTATTGTCTATATATAAATCTAGTTGCTGCAGCTTCACTAACAAATCTTTGAGATACATAGAAAACCAGCCACAATCAAAGAGGACACCTTTGGTCATCAACGACTATGTCTTTCAACGTAACATCCATTAAAACCTCCTCAGATGGAGCATGGCAAGGTGAAAACCCACTGAACAATGCATTCCCCTTGCTAATCATTCAAACCGTCTTGATCCTCCTCATCAGCCGCTTCATTGCTTTCTTCCTCAAGCCACTCCGTCAACCTAAAGTCGTCGCCGAGATAGTAGTACGTACTAAATTTCATATCTGGCCTATCATCATATTATCCGACTCTAAATAACTAAATATTGATAGATCTACGTTAATTCTATCATACCCCAAAGCATTTGTTTCTGAGAACAACTGTGTCTTGTGAGAGAGAGAGAGAAAGAAGCATATATATTGTGCATCCTATTGTGTTCATGAATGGTTTAATTTTGTTTTCAGGGTGGAATTGTGCTTGGACCATCAGCTCTTGGCCGGAACAAAGAGTTCATGCAGATGATTTTCCCATCATGGAGCACACCAGTTCTTGAATCAGTAGCAAGCATAGGCCTTCTGTTCTTTCTCTTTCTTGTAGGTCTTGAACTCGACTTAAGCTCTATCCACCGGAGTGGCAAGAGAGCATTCGGCATAGCAGTCGCCGGAATTTCCCTGCCTTTTCTCTTCGGAGCTGCCATCACCTTCCTCCTCCGAAAAGCCATTGATGGAGCGGACAGAGTTGGCTACGGCCAGTGCCTCATGTTCATGGGAGTTTCTCTCTCCATCACAGCTTTTCCGGTCCTTGCGCGCATTCTAGCTGAACTCAAACTACTCACAACCCAAATAGGAGAGACCGCCATGGTCGCAGCCGCCTTCAATGACGTCGCCGCCTGGATCTTGCTGGCCATAGCCATAGCCATAGCTGGTGGAGCTCACAAAAGCCCATTAATATCCATTTGGGTTCTCATTTCTGGTATTGCCTTCGTTTCCTTCATGCTAATCATCGTCCGACCAGCAATGAGCTGGGTGGCTCAGCGGGCCGCCCCTGGCCACGATATCATGGACGAAGCTTATATATGTTTGACACTCGCCGGAGTTATGTTATCAGGATTCATGACTGACCTGATCGGAATACATGCTATATTTGGTGCTTTTGTTTTTGGATTAACGATCCCCAAAGGAGGAGAATTTGCTAGAAGATTGATCAAAAGGATTGAAGACTTTGTTTCCGGCCTATTGTTGCCACTTTACTTCGCTTCAAGTGGGTTGAAGACAGATGTTGCTAAAATACACGGGATCGAGGCTTGGGGGCTGCTGGCGCTGGTGATATCGGCGGCATGTGCCGGGAAGATTTTGGGGACATTTGTGGTGGCGATGATGTGTATGATTCCGGTGAGAGAGTCCTTGACGCTTGGTGTGTTGATGAATACTAAAGGGCTGGTGGAACTCATTGTTCTCAACATTGGCAAAGAGAAAAAGGTGAGATGTTTTATGAGTAACACAAGTAGGCAGGACAAGTTTAGAGATCAGTTCTAATTTAACCTTTAAGCTATAAAACTCTCAATTTTAGTTCAACATGTACCCAAAGTCGGCTCTTATCCGTCAACTCGAATATTCTTCATGGTTATATTTTTTCCTCTAGATAAAATTGATGTTCATACTAAGAAGCACGGATACTCGATTTGTTTTTTGTTTTTTTTTGTTGGGGGGTGGGGGTCGCTGTGGCAGTGTCGAACACGTGTCCAACACGGACACACGTGGGACACAACCGGACACATGTTTGACACCTCTAGAAGTGTCCTGCACAATAAATTTAATTTTTTTCAGCCGGTTACGTGGGAGATACGAGGATACTTGAGGGGATACGACAGGGCTGTTTTTGTTTTTTTTAAAAACTTAGGGAGTTGAAAAAAAAAAAAAGGAATAAGCGACGTCGTTTTTGGGCTTGAAAAAAGAAAAAACAAAAGGCAAAGGTTGAACGACCAACGATCTGCTTCGACTCCCGATCTCCCACTTTTGACTATGAGAGAGAGAGAGAGAGAGAGAGAGAGAGAGAGAGAGAGAGAGAGAGGAGGAGAACGACTGAACAATCTACTTCGGGCCTTCAACAAAAAGGAGAAGAGGATAAGAAGAAGGAGAGGAAAGAGGAAGACCAACCTGCTACTGCTCTCTGCGACTGTTGTTATCGCTTACCAGGTTCCTCTTCTTCATCTTCTTTTTGTTACCTAAGATTTTCTTTTTTTCTTACTTTTATCCTGTGGAGGACTTTCAAAAAATTTGATTAAGTTAATTTCATTAAATTAGGGATTTAGGGTTTTCAAATTTTGAGGATATTTTAGAGCATTTGTTGCTGTTCTTGTGATGTTATGTTTTTGGTCTGGTGTTGCTAGTTTTCAAAATCTGGATTCTGTCTGTCACTCTTCCTACTGTGTTTGTTGCGTTTTTTTTGGATTGTTACTATTAATGTTGTTATATATATAAAAATATATATAATTATTTTAATTAGTCATTTCCTCACCGTATCCATGTCCTATGATTTTGGGATTTTGTCGTATCCTTGTGTCTGTATCGTATCAGATACGACACCCGTATCTGTATCCGTGCTTCTTAGTGTTCATAAGATTGAATTCAACTTCAATTTGAGTTTAATTAGATTATTTGAACTCAATGAGAGTTGAATCTGAATTCACTAATATAGATTGAGTTTGAACCGGGTTCCGAAAATCTAAAATCTCAACCTAAGTTCTACTTGAAATTCCAGTGTATTAGATGGCGTCCTCCCTAATTCCCATCCTATCTTACTCAGTGCTAGACAAAATCAAATTATGAGCATCCCCAAAAGCAACAGCCATAAGACTAGTGGGAAATGAATTAAAGACATGATGTAACCAACCAAAAAACAAAATTAACAATGTAATTTGCAATCAAGGGCTCCACAAGTCAATCCCAAAACTGCTTTTGTGAAAAAGTAAAAAATAATAAACCACCACAACTTTATGCCTTTGTCTTTTTGTGCACTTAGATGAGAATATTAAGATGCCATATATATAGTTTGACTTCAACATAATTGTAAGAGGAAAAAGCATATCTATTGATCACAAACATTTCATTCTTTATGAGTGGGCTCGACCATTAAGAGAGTGATGCATATTTACTAGTGCATTATTACTTCTTCTTTTTTTATCTTGAATTTCATCTATCATGCATGATTTAAAGGTGCTCTTAGATTTTCATGTTGTAATCATTTGTTATAGTGGATTTGTTTAAGTGATCAAGGTGTTGATCTTCAGGCATAATTTGGGATCGAGTTTCACCATAATTCTCTTTTTCCTTTAGGAATACACTAAATCTATAGTTATACAAATACGTACACACATACAAAAATGTATATAATTGAAAAAAAATATACTCCTCAATGGCTAAGGGCATAAATAGGTTAAATAACGATAAGTCGTCAACTATAATTAAATATCATACATCCTATCACTGTTAATAGAACCCTAAGATATAAAAGTTCATTCTCTTCAACTTAAAAGGCATGCATAGTTATTACTTCATAATTTATGCTCAATTCTTCCATGACAGCTTGACAATGAATGTTAGAAAATTATTATATAATTAGCAACTTACAATTTATTTATTAAAATAATTTATCTTTTAATTTTATCAGAATTACATCAAAATATATGGGCATACCTGTTGAGGAATCTCTTCATGGCAGATAATGGTCCAGTTGATCTCATACTGATGATATGGATCCTAAACCATGTCTTAATACTTCAATGCAAAAGAAGTCAACACAGCATTACTCCAGCAACAACATGCATTGTTTGAAGATAGGGAAGCCACGGGGGAGTTCACTGGACTTTTTTTTTGGGTATAGAATTTTATTCCTAAAAGAAAGAAATATAACGAAAGGTTGATCAGTAAAAACTACACCGACCGAGCCACGACATACTCTAATTCTAATCTAAGAGATTCATCCTCTCACAT
>CAUOFW020005700.1:0-26323 GCA_963454935.2 Ilex paraguariensis | reverse complement strand
TCCTCGGCCTCAACCCATGCCTTGATCCATCTGGCCTGATTGTGGAGTCCTCGCAAGTGAAGTAGTAGGGGCTTGTGCAGCACCCTAAAACTGAAACTGACTTCCTTGGCCCATGGTGGGGTAGGGAAGAATAAGGTAATTATGTGGCTACCCCACTAATGATTGGGACTGAGACGCCCCATGGCCCTAGGATCCCTACCTCTGAGGACAATCCCACTTCATGTGACCGGTTGGTGGCATATGTAGTAAGTCCACAAACCTGACTAGTAAGAAGTTCTGAAGCTTCCCCCTGCCTTGGGAGGATTGACCTTGGTCTCGGCCTTGATAGTCACGGTCCTGTCCTTGTGGGGTAGAAGTTCTCTATTTCTTCCCTGAACTTGAAGAAGAGGATTGAGCCTCTTTCTTCTTCTCCTTAGTACCTGCCTCCCGGATGCTCTATGTGTCATCAACCTATCTCTCAATGAAATTAGTTTGTCGACCATTAAGTCCAAATCCTATAGGCGGTGGCCCATAATCTTCTCTTGGATGGACAACTTCAACCCATCATCAAACCTCTTTACTTTGGCCATGTCTGTGGCCACATAATCATCGACGAAATGGGCTAACTCAGTGAACTTAGCCACGTATTCCAGCACCGTTATAGTTCCTTGCTTCAAATCTAAGAATTCTTGGGCAATCACATGTTAAACAGCTGATGGAAAGTACTTGCCCATGAAGAGCTCCCAAACCCTCCCCATGTCATTGTCTCCAAGTTCTTTGAGGCCTTTGTCCAATCCCACCACAAATGAGCTTCTCCTTCTAGCTATAATACATCAAGCCTTATCTTAGTGGCATCGGAGGTGATCTTCTTAGCCTCTAAGATCTTGTCAACTTGTTGGAACCAGTGGTCGACCACCATCGGATCCGCCCTTCCCATAAAAGCCAGAGGCTTGTGTGCCTTGAACTTTTGGAGGTTATTTGAGCCCCCTTGACCCACATTGGCTCTAGCCTATGCAAAGATAGTCATTATCGTGCAAATAGCCTCCATGAAGGCTTGTTGGACAAAGGCCAGTAGTGGTTGGTTGTTATTCTGGCCACCTTTTCGGCCACGTCCTCTTCCTCTATGTACCATCTACACACATGTCGAATAGCAATAGAGCACTAGGTTAGTATCCCAAAAGAGGGATCAAGTTCAAACTTTTAGATTTCTCTCCTTGTCTCACTAGTAGAGCATGTGCCACCACTAGTAGACATCAACACCCTGAACCGTCCTGTTCCTTTGTTTTTTGACCCCCAAAGTTATGTTCTCTAACCGTAGTGTCTCTTTTCCATATACATTCAATCATGCATATTGTTCATATAACATATAACACAAAATATGTAGCATTTAAAGCACATAACATGTAATGCACAATGGATGCAATGGTCTAAACCCATGCCTCGCAAGCCCTAGATAAATCGTATAACCTAAGCTCTGATACCAAACTGTCACACCCCTAAAATCGAGAGTCCTTTGTCAACCATTGATCACCTATCTACCCGCGAAAGTACCCATAATTGTCGCATAACCCGACATCACGCCGATAGCATCCTCTTAACTGGGATCATAACCTATTTACATATTTTATCATTTATCAATCAATAGTCCTTTATATATAAGACCCCATATTAAAATTAAATAACGATACTATTATCTTAAGATTTCTCCTAATATGAATAAAATGATGGTAGAAACTTATAATCATTGTTGAAAGATTGATCATGAAGTTTGAGTTTTGAACAAATTGACTTTATGGTCAAATTTAGTTTAGAAGGTGTTTAAGCTTAAGAAGGGTGATAAGATAAGTTTTTGAATATTTTTAGGTCAAAATAATGCATTCATTGAATCCGAAAGGTAGAAAAACATTGGGAGAGATAATATGGGGTGTATTAGAATTTAGAAAGTATTTTGGAGTTAAAACCTATTTTGGAGAGGATTTGGGCAGAAAGGAATTTGACACTACCTTAGTAGTTTAGTCATAACTTTTTCCTCCTAACTCTAATTGATCTTATTTTTGGATAGTAGGAACCAGACTTCAAGGGCTACAAAAGTGTATTTTACGAAATTATTTTGAATCGACTTCTAAATAGGTCAAAATCAATCTCGAAGTTGAGGATATCCTGCCACCCGCGTCCGGATGGGAATAGACAAGCATCTAGACGCGTTTGGCGGAAAATTAGCCGAAGAAACACGCGTTTGAAAAGTAAAAAACACGCATCCGGATGCACCAAACCAGGGGCTTCATGTCCCATACCTGTTTTGGGTGTTCTCTCCAATTGTTTCACTATAAATTCCTTTGGAACACTCCTTAGGCTTAGTTTCTTCAGTATTTCATCAATTCTAACCACTAGAGAGCTTTGGAGAGTAAGAAGGAAGGGGACAAACACAAGATTGATGGGGATTTATGCATTGGATCAGATCAAAATCTCTAGTTTGTCACACAACACTAAGGAAGCAATGTAGGGTTTCTTCCTATTCTTGTTCATTGAGGTTAGGGCATATATATATGTATGTATGTTTTGACTCTCAATCCTACATATATGTTATGAAATCATTATTTGTTGATACTCTTGCAAATATTACCATACTTTGATGGAAGCTATGATTTGATAGCCATGAAATCTCTTTTTCTTGTCTTAAAAATCCTAGTTTTCAAGAAAAAATATATTTTTCTCTCAATATTCTTTTTTTATTGATTTCAAAACTCTAGTACTTTATATTTAACAATAAAATGATATTTTTTATGATCTCTTGCATATCTTCTTAAATTATAATATTGAATTAATACATGTGGAATTTGGGGATTTTTGGATTTGTTTGTGACTTGAGGAAATGGGTTTGTATTTTATCTCTTGTGGATGTTTGGATGACCATGGGTGGCCATTGATCGGGTATCGTAGAGTGAGTAGATGCATTTCTTACTTCGTGCGGGTTTGAAGGTTTCTTACTACTTGTAGTGGGGTTGGTGCCTTGCAAAGACCAAATTACTATCCGCTCACGTGGTATCGAGGCTAAGGGTTAGTATACTATTCCTGGGTTGGATCGTCACTGCCGATACGTCGGTATACACCCTTCCTAAAGTTGGATATTCTTGCGAGGATTGGGAGTGTATGTGTGAGCCAGGATATTCTCGATGTGTTTATTCATGCGATATCATACATCATGCCTGAGATACGTTGTGGAAATGGTACAAATTGTGGGTTATTATTTATTGTTCGAAATGGTTTATTGTTTGGAAATTGGTTTTACTCTTCATTTAATTTATTGGTATTGCGTGAACTTGAGATCTGATAAATTGTCACTGTTTTATTTCAAATTATATATGATATTTTGTAAAGTGATCGAACTATTTTATATGTTTCTAAATCTTGTTCGAGTTTGGGAGGATTTTCCTACAGAGCTTAGTGTTCACCCTTTACAAACAATATTTATTTTTAGATTTCACTTTAGAGGAAGAGTTCGGAATTGATGAGCAAGTAGCTTGGGAAGCTCAATTGGATGGAAGCGTCAATCCTGAGGGGGATGTCTAGAGTTGATCTCGTAATGTTCTAGACTAGGGATGCATTTTGAGACATTGTATGGATGATATTTTGTTTATTCCACTGCAAGATAAAAGTTGATTTTTGAAGTGTAATTGTCATACTTTGGCATATTCTTTTGGATGTAATAGTCATGGTTTGACACATTCTTTTGAATGATGTTGTAGATATTATAAATAATGAATGAAATTTTTTTTATTTATAGATTTTATTAGTTGCTCTCATGATGTGAATGATTTTAGATAGTAATACCATCTAAAGTGGATTTTGGGGCGTTACATTATACCTCAACTCATAGTCATTCATGTCACATATAATCCCTTTGAGCAAAAGGAATAGTTGCCCAAGAGTTTGCTAAAATGTTTCAAAATTTTGAAGTTTGTAGAAAACCTACCAGTAGAAGTGTTCAAAAACCTACTGGTAGAAGTTGTGTACTAGACTCCTATTTTTAGAAAATCTGTGAAAATCCTACTGGTAGAAGAAGTCCTATTCTACTGGTAAAAAGAGCCTACTAGAATTTTTCTACTGGTAGGAATAGTGACATTTTACTGGTAGATAATGCTTATTGGACCACATCTACCAGTAGAAGAGCTCAACTCCTACCAATAGGTGTGCCCATAATTACCCATTTCATCCATTTTCGATTTCCAATCCCCTCTATATCAACCTAACACATGCATAATGAAGTTTTCACGTCAAACATAGTTCGTACAAGTTGGATTTCAATCACTTTCATATAATTACATGCCTAAAACTGAATTACATCAAAGTTTTACAAAACATGATTTAAAAGCCACAAATTGTCTTTCCTTCATCCTTGAGGCCTTGAATGAGATCCTTCCACCGGTGTCTAACGCACACCTGAAATGTTTTCCCATAAAGGGTGAGTCACGTTAAATAGCGTATCTCTTAAAGAGGTTACTCCCCAACTTAGATGCATATGAAATGTCATATGCAATTTTAACAAACCACAAAGCATTCCAATCAAAAATATACAACTTAATGTTGGAATTCACCATGTCATGTCATGATATGAGATGAGACTCACACACATACATCAACCCGAGCCCTCACCGGCTCCTTCAACACATGCAAACGCCATGCATGCAAATATGGGCATTTCAAGTCCCCGTCATTGATTTTATACATCTAATGACCATTTAAAATCTCTAAGTATTTCTTGGGGTGGGTATTTATGGACTTACACCAACGGGCACTCAACCGACACGGAATTCATGGACTTCCACCAACGGTTCTCCGTACACCGACACACTTTATGGACTAAACCAAGGGAAGTGTGTATCTTAGTCACCGGGTCTCTCACTCAAGGAATAGTTTAGCCCTTCTTGCTAACCCCAACCCAATTTTCAATGCAAATCGTACGACTCATCTAGATCTTCAATCTAACTTTCCTGAGCCCACCCATCATCCACCAAGTGTGGTCTTTGATGACAACCATGCACACACACCCACACTTATGCCTAATGCCCATGAATGCGATGTCTCCGTGCATATGCAATGTAATATACGATTGCAATACTATATTATGTCCAAGAGTGTCATGTGAACAGTCTTAACCACATTTCAACATACACCATGGTTAATTATATCACAAGCATACAATTTTCATAAATTCTCATAATATCAATATATCATCTAGCATATATCAACATCTACATTCAACAACAATTTCACAAAATATCAATTTCCCAAGATATCATCTACAATCAATATGTAATCTAGATATTTGGTCATTTTTTTTGTAGTGCACTATGTGTGCATTGAAATTTTGTTCAGCATAACCCATTTGATTTTTTGCAGCTTTTGTAGATCTTTCTGTGTTGGTGTTTATTCAAAATTCTGCGAATGCTTCCATTCCTAGTTATAGCTACAGATATTGCTTGATTACATGTCATTGTTAGTGTCATTTTCATCTAGAAATGTTGATCAACGAATTTGTCATTGTCAGCAAAGGGAGAAAACCTAATGGGAATGGGAGTTGTGATTTTTTTATGTTGGTGTTTGGCTTTTAAATGGGCGTTCATACATTTTGTTTTCTTTTAAGTGCTCGGTGAAAAATGATCAGGATATATATGTGGTTGTAGAGCTTAGGACATTTAGAGTTGAGGATCACATCCGAGTTCAACTAGAAAGGGAGAATGAGGAGCTTAGGGGGGAGGCTGATGCAAGTAGGATGAGTTTGAAGTTGCTAGAGAGGCAGATTAGTGAGATCACTTCACCAGTAGATTCCCTGGAGTCCACTGTGAATGCTTCAATAGAGACAAAGGTGCAGGCCGAGCTCCAATCTTGGTTTGCCGCCTTCCTCCAACAGATGGAAGAGTCTAGCCAAATTCCAAACATTCTTCATTCCGACAGGTAAGCTCTCTTTAATGGCAAGATAATTATAAAATTAAATATGAAATTTGGAATATTACACAGCAACATTTAACTATGGAGAGCTCAAAGATAAATAATTTGAAAAGTTGTTTGGTGTGTAAATAACCTTGGAGATAGAGGTTCATTAGTAAGAGTTTTTTTTATATTGAGTGCCTGCCGAAGCTTCATTAGTAAGAGGTTAATATATCGAGTTTCAATGTCATTCTACAATCACAAATTTTGAATTAGAAGCTATTAATTTTTTATGCTGAAAAATGGTTGTTTAAATTTAAATTCTAGATGATCGAATGCGAATATGTTGTCTTGTAATTTCTAAAATAAATGGGACAAATAAAAAGTAGTGGACATGTTACAAATATTTGTATTTATTTATCATATTATGTTAATGTGTAAATAGGTACAAAGATAACTATAGTAACGGTTCAATGAAAATTAATATTTTATGATAGGTAAATCTTATGTTGGTACTCTAACGTGAACCTTTTATACTGACGAATCATAATTATCATTGTGTTGTTTCGTGTATGAAGTGTAGCAAACTTGATAGTTATTACCATTGAGTTATCACCATTGAAGTGTTGTCTTTCAATTATGGGCATCAAGACATGGCTAAAAGAGTACTGGACATATGTCCATGACTACAGTGTTCAAGAAGTGTCTGTGTCTTATACGTGTTAAATGGGGATACACCATTCAATCGAGGAGAACTATTAACTGACATAGAAAAACCATATTCCGAACTTCCTCCACAACAGGTAATCTGGTAAATTAGAAATTCTCTTCTTCAGTGACAAGTTTTGGATTGACATTAAAAATGGCTTCATCAGGGGGTTTGATTATATTCTCCATCTTCTCCACTACATGACCTTTTATAGTCAGTATCTTTGATGATGTTGTTTCTATCGATGGTTACTAAATGGTAACCTCCAGTTAGTTATTCTTCTTTTCAAATACCCGTGGCTGATCATCTCCCTTCCTTCTTTAGATTCTGTGATGTGGCATCTTCCTAGTGCATTCGAATTGACATATGTCAATACATTGAATATTCTTGAGATTTTATGTTTTATGTCCAAATAGAAGGTTAATGAGGTTTAGACTATTCCTCGAGAGGAAATTTGTAGCATTTGGGAGGTCCTGGGTTATTCCACAAAGGAGTGTCCCACTATTCCTACATTTAAACAAGTTTTATATGACCAGGCAAATGCTATAAAGAATGATAATTTGGGATAAAAATATCATCTCAATTTGAGCTTAAGGAATGATAATGTTGCACAACAATCACCATCTCAAGGTCCCTCTAATATTGTGATATATATCCCATAACAGACACTTCTCTCTTTCTAAATCAAGTTAATCAATCCTAATGCATTACGTCTGTTAGTCTCCCACAACAGACGCTTCTCTCTTTCTAATCATTAGCTCATCGTCTTCTCTGTGGGTATCAATAGAGAATCTCATCACCCTTCCAAAACTTGCCGAGCCATTGGAATTCGTCCTAATCAATCATAAGTTTGAATAAAATATTCTTGTTCAACTATTTAACTGTCTCCATGTTCAGCAACTACTCTAAAATCTTCTATATGTGTTATTGATGCAACTAAAAGTTCTTGACCCTATTCATGTTCGTAGAGGGCCACTTCAAACAGTCAATCTAACGTTCTTGTGTGGCTCAACTGATGTGGTATATATCTGAGAATTCTATATGCTCTTATCATTGTATTAATTGAACTTTGTTTTTGAAAATTGGAGCTTAGTTTCACAATCTGTTAATTGTCATACTTACGTGGAGCAAAAATGTCATTCATCTATTTTTCAATTGCTTCCTCTCAATGTTGTCATCATATGGGAGTAAATTTTCTAAACATTTTCTGATATTGTGTCTCATTTCAATTTTGCTGCAATCTGACCAAGGATCATTTCTTCTCATCTTATTTCAATAGGTTGTAAAGCTTTTGGTGAGAGGAATATCAATAATGCTCTTCATGGTCAAGGGACAATTGAAACATTTTCTCAATCAATTTTAAGAATATTTATTGAAGGTAGTGACCCTAATTTTTATAATTTAAGGATAATTTGAGCAATATATATTTGATTTTTTGTTGAATGTAAAAATGCTCCATCAACATGGGTTTTTCCAGGATGTTATTAGCGCTTTTTATATCTGATTTACTCTACTAATCTCACTAGATCCCTTTGTTCTCCAAAATTGTCCTCGAGTTCTCTCTTTTGTCCTGTTTGATTATTTTATCTTTTTTTTTTTTTTAAGCTTAATGGTTTATTTTTTGTAGGTATTGAGGTTGGACAATAGGTGGTTATGTATGCTTGAGACAATACTTGTGACGTCGATGACTGCAAACATAATTGATTATGTGTTAGGCTACTTGATATAATTCATTGAATATTTTGGGTAGATCTTGCTATGGATTGATCTTTAAGTAATTTTATTATGTGGGTTTGTTTTAAAATATGGAGCATATTGTTATGAATTTTGGGGATATTAATTAGATTGAAGCATGTAGATATTTTAAAAGTATGATATTATTGTGACTTAATTTTTTTTCCTTGTACAGATAAGGAGAGAAAGTTATAGAAGCAATTGAGTGACTTTTGTTGGGTGTTATTCTTTTGTAGTAGATGAAAAGAGAACTTTATTCTTTTGGAGAAGGAATCAACTTTAATGAGAAAACGAAAGAAACAATTACTATACTTTATGATCTTCTCTGTTAATGATGAAAACCCATATAGACATAGCTCCATTACAAGCATGGAACAATTAATTTCAAGTCTATATTTTAAGTCCAAATAATATTTCTTTTAATAAAAACATTGATGCTGGCTATCTCTCTTGATGCCTTATCCATGAGATGGCCAAAGCAGCCCATAAAAGCAATATGCTTCTCTGTTTTTAATTTCAATATTGTTGTCAAGTTTTTGATGTCAGTGTTGTTTTTGGGGTATCTCTAATTTTTCTTTGAATCCCACTCCTTAGACTACAATATTTCAGTTATCTCAAATTTGTATTGCCATAATTGGGTTCATTCGATGTAGCAACACTGAACAATATCCATTGCCATAATTGGGTTCATTCGATGTAGCAACACTGAACAATATCCATCACTATTCTTCACATTTGATTTTTTTTTTAATATTCTTATATATGCTTTCTTAAAAATTAAGCTACATTTTGCCTCTTTCTTGTGGGCAAGTCGAAGAGACATGTTCTTTCAATTTGCTATAGTATTTGTTTGTGTAGAAAAGATGAAAAATAGGTAATGGTGTTCATCTTATGAGTTATTTACAAGCCGCATACTATGTTCTATTGACCTCAACTCATTAGCAACCAAAATGAATATTCATTGTTGAGATCAAAAACCATTTTTATTTCACCACACTAGTTGTTGCGATCATTTTTTATGTCCTACAGTAAGGAAGGAGATACATTCAGACCAATTCTTCTTTCACTGGTTCTTGCATTCTCATCTCGTTATTTTGTTTCTTTGGCTACTTTTTCTTTCCATTTCATAGGGATTTTGTTGTAATTGCCAATTTTTCCATAAAAGATGATGGATCAACATCAATATAAATGGGTATTGATATTTGTAATAGCATTCTCTTCACTCCTTAGGTCTACTACGTCCCTGCTTCGCGAATCTTCATGTATCAAGGTATCGCTGTCTACCTCTACATCATTTTATCTATTACTTATGGATCACATAAATATGAAGACTAATTATTATTATACTTGCATGAATATGCATGTGAAAGTAATTGGAATATCAAGTTATGCTGGTATGGGACAAAACAGTTGGTTCGGGTTGAAAAAAGCAAGCACCTTTCACAATCCTAAACTTCCAAATGCTAGTAAGAGTGGTAAAAGAATACTTATGGTATATATGAGTAATTTTTAGTTATCTGGTAATTTTTTTATCTGTTTTACATTATGGTCCTTTTCATTGACTTTGTTTAATGACTTTGGTCCATGTGGCAATTGGGTGTTTATTTTAAGCTCACGCAACATTAGTGAAAATGGAATATAGCCCAGCTCTAGACAAATCTTAGTGAAATGTAATATTGTTTGTCAACAATGTTATATTTATTTTTTGGGTTCAAATAGGTATTCATTTAACTTGATTAAGTGATTGGGTGTTTTTTTCCTTGTCTTCAATCCATTTGCTGTATTTTCTTTTCATTTGATTTAGTAGAATTATGGTTATTGCATTAGGCATCAATTTTTTTTTTTAAGTTCTCTATTTCCTATTTAGTGTAATATTATCATCTCTTTATCTTACATGTATGTTCACTCAGGTATGTATTGATTTCAAGGACAATATTAATTATAAGGAGTGGCAATCATATATCTTTGATGCTAGTGTTCTCCGGGAGTCATAGTTAAGGTTATAAAAAATTCACTTTGTTTTGATATGTGTTTCAATTTTATTTTTTTTTTGTGGGTTTTCATCACTTTGTTATTTTTTTAGGGTTTTCATCCAAATTATCTATTAAATTGTTCATTGTTTCTTGATAGATAATTTTAGTTGTTGCCATAATCCAATATCTATGATGCTCAAATCTCACAGGTATGAAATGGCTCAACCAAGATTTGTCATAGCTTAGACAATAGAACCTGAAACTGGAAAATTATATTATTGGACGAAAATTTTTTTTGCATTCCTTGAAAAATCAATTCAAAAAAATGCTCCAAATTGCTAGAAGACTTGCTCAAAATCATCTCTATATTATTTTGCCACATGCAGATATAGACATGATATTATTTGTTGAATATTTTTTTTTTACTTTCACAAAAATATGCAAGTGAATTAGCCTCCTTGTTGCTTTTTGTGTTCTATAGAAAACTAATAGCCACAATGCCAGAGTCTAAAATTGGACAATAGCAAGGTTTTTGGACATGAAATATTACATTCAAGTACTTAAGTAAAAGGTGAGTTTTTGTATCATGAATAAGACAATGATTAAAGTGTCCACAACCTTCTTAGTATTCAATAATCTATTCTCAAAATGGTTCACGTACAAAGCACATGTACAACTACTAGTTTAATTATGAAGAAACTAAGGTTTATTTGTTGAAAAACATGATTCATTGTAGACTTCAAGCATAGTAAATGCTTGTGTTGAGCAATTAGATACTTAATTAGATTTAGCTGAATAATTTATCAATTATACTTTTAGATGTTTTCAATATTATCACCACTAAATATTCCGATTGGAATTAGTCTTTAGCTGATTCTCAATTGAGTTCAAAAATTAGATCATTAATAATTACTGTGTGAAATTGAAAGGGTATTTCTGATTGCTTTAGTATTCCCAATTCGTATTTTGAACCAAGATTTACTATTTTCTGATTTCAAATCTATTAAACAACTTTCAAAGGAATTTTACTTTGTCTTTCTTTTCTTTCTAAGTTCACACAATTCCTTGAGGTACACCCTCAGACTTCCAAGAAAATTTATAATTTAAAAAAAACTACGCTTAGGTGATACACTATTTGAGTGGTAACACATTTACCTTAATGCATTGGAGACCTAACTCTCTAATGAGTTGCTTGGTTACATAAAATTAATTGGGTAGTGTATTACCTTCAAGTAATATCTCTTTAGTACTTGAAGAAATGTTGTGAATGACTTGTCTCTCCATCCATTAAGACACTTGATGTGCATCAATTAAATGATAGATGACATTATCAAAAACTTTTTGCATCTCAAATATAACTTTCGTTCAACCTTTTTGAACAGTTTGAAAAACTTTTATGTCTCTTGATTTTGCCCTTCTCTACTATTCCTTTCAGGCTCGTGATCACTCACTCCATAAACTGGGCTTGGAGAGAGAATCTCAAATGGATCTTGTAACATTTCTTGACTTTTATCCCCCCAACTAAAATCACTTGATTAATAGAAACTGAGGCAAATGAACTTTCCTCATGAAAAATTCAAGGTGTAACTTTAAAAAAAATCCATTTATGATCAAATGTTTTTCCAAAAGCTCCATTTTTATCAATCTAACATTACGATATTTTTTGCATGATCACATGAGTTCCACGGTATTTGATTTATTTTCACATGTAAACTTGATAAAGTTCTTAATTCCTTGCTTGTACAATGAGTCTAGTCTATGTAGATGGATCCAGCTGTGGTGAGAAGTTATATATCCTCTCGGTGGTAGATCATTACTCATGACTTCAAGTGAAACCCCACTATAAATATGTCCCGTACCAACACACGATAGGCCCCAACAATATATGGTGATATCATTCAACTGAAAATTTTCAACCCCTTTATTTGATCCAAAAAAAACATGTTATCAACAATATTCACCCCATTCATGACCCCATTTATTGATTTGAAGAGAATAAATGCATCCCCGAGAAAAAAACTGCTCAAAATGTGAAGTTGCACAAGGTCTTTAGCAATAATTCCAGTATAATCCAAGTAGGAATTCACAATCCTAGTTTGTGTCAATCCTAGCAATTTTAGGTATATGCCATTACCACCAAAACCGGTGGCCTTATTGTAGCAATGTACCCCATAAAAAGTGTTAGCTGGACCAGATACCATTATTCCAATTGCAACAGAAAAAATAACTACATCGGTGACAGCGTTGTCATTGCCCATAAGGTTTATTGCAGTTCTAGTGAAGTTCCTTTCGCCAAGATCACCACTGAGAGTGATTTGTTGGCCTAAAAACGAGTTTCGAATGTAGGTCTAATGACCACATTGGACTATGATACCATTTGTGGTGAAATGAGCAATGTAACAGTTATCAATGCTAATTCTAAGTGAGTTGATCACTTGGATGCCTCCACCCTTGTAATTAGAGTTCAACATTAGGTCTCTGAAGGTTACATACTCATAGTTATATTTGTCCCAGCCCTTCGTAGCTGATAAATTAAGCAAATATCCTTTGGTAGGGAAATTGTTTGAAGCTTGTAAGGTTCCTCCATGTATCTGTTTGATCAAAAATATGTGGAAACAACTTTCGGTGAAGCATGAACTCAAGCTTAATTAAACCTTTTAAAAAAAATCATATTACAATGATTTAGATTAAAAAAAATGATAACTTAGAGTACTAGACTCCTGCTACTGTGAGAATTAGATGTACACAGCCTTCTCTTGGAAAAAATATTGGGTGTAATGTTAACACCACGTCATCATTGACACGTGGTATTACCATCCAATAATAAACACACAAATAAGTAGGTGGATCCCTCATATTGTGGTAACCACCCTATCATGTCATTTAATAATCACCCAAGTGGGGTTCACGGTTCACCTTACCCATTTATAGATTTATTATTGGATGATGATGACACCACGTGTCAATAATGACATGGTGTCACCATTACACCCAATATTTACTCCTTCCATTGAATGCAGAGAGATTTTATTTGTGACTTGAATCCATGATGCTCAACTCACTTAATAGTAAAATAATTTGTGATTTTACTTGTGACTCAAATCCATGATGCTCAAATCACTTAGTGTTAGATAATTTCTGGTAAAAAGGGGGGATTCTAAAGATCTAACAAGGATCACAATGGCTTGGTTCTCATATGTGTTATATGGGCCATTACTGAACAAAAACATGCATATAAAGTCTTTAAAATCATGGAAGAATGAAATGGACTAGGTACATTGTCACATAAGAACCTGCCATTTGGTGAAGTAGTTAGCCTCAAAACTATAGATGGGTTTGTGGTGGACTTGATCAAAAACCACACCATTAATAAAATGAAGATAGTCTAATTAGGTTTCACTGCCTTTTCATCACCAGATGCCATTCTTGACCTAAGAAAAAACTAACAATATAATCCAAGTATATATGATGTGATTAAGACTAGGGACATCAATGAAAAATCACTAAGAATTCATCCTGCCACCTGGGTCATTCCAAGAAGTTCTGAAAGAATTGGAAGCATACCATGAGTTACCTCGGCTGGCCACTGGAAACCTCAGGGGACGGCTAACTATGTAAGTTCCACCTTCAAGATTAACCTGTGAACCACCAAGATTAACAATCCCTTCCATCAAGAAGCCATTGCTAGGACCATCAAATGCATCTGATATTGCTCCAAGAAGTGGTTCTGTAATGTTTGTTTTGCCCACTTGGGTCTGCTCCATAAGATGTCACGTGATACACACGTGGACTTGGTGTAACCTACATCATATACATGTATAGAAATAATAACTAGCACCATCTCTGTCATGAGTTTTTATTGCTTATTTTCAATTTCAAGATTTGACATAGATTTAAAATGAAGCAATAAAGGGCGGGTCTTTTGGAAAAATAATGAAAACAGTTACTCCGAGTGTAACTAGTTATGTATCTCAAGATTCTATAACAAGAGACTCGTGAAAAAAAAAATAAAGAAGCAACAAAGATAATGAAATGAAATTAAAATCAACAACAAAATTTTTGTACTCACTGACTGTGACGGTGATGGTGATGACGCAAAGCTAGGCGATGGAAACATCGAGCTAGGTGATATAGAGATCAAATCACGTCGAAGGAGCGAGGCCTTATACGCTTCCATTTTTTGCATTTGGTCATGATAATGACCACTGGAAAACCGAGGCAAAGAGTTCTCTCCATAAGCATGCATTATGATAAAACTAGTCAACACTACAATTATAGAAGATACCAGGGCTCTTCTTGCCATTTTTGCTTCCATTTTTTCAGAGGACTTGTTGAATGTTGATCATGGAAGCATTCAAGTTATATGATTAGGAAGAGACGGAGCTAGAGAGAGAAAAAGAAAGAGAGAAGATCTTAACTAAAATGTGAAAGAAAATGGTTAGATCTTATAAAATATATGTTGGATCATACAACTAACACCAGAGGGTTGCTTGCACCATAGCCGGTTGTAACTTCAAAATTTACAGCCTCGTACAATCGAGGGTAGTAATTAGTTAGGCAAGTGAAATGAATGGGGGAAAGGAATTTATATTTGTGCTAGCATTGATGTTCTTAGGTTGTTTCTTATTGGTATAGGAAGGTAACAACAAATGAACACACAATTAAATGCTTTGCTTGTGTCTAAATGCAATTCTTTTTTGGTGCATGTGTCTACAAGCAATTCATTACACCAATTATCATTCTCTTCACTACAAAGCAAAACTATTTTTTAAATTGCCGACACAAGAAAACCATTTTAATTTTGAAAATATATTTTGTCTCTATAATATGAGATTTGAGACGGTAGGTAACACATCGCACAAAATATGTGACGGGAAAAACTAATGCATCTACAACAGGCTGCCCCCAAAACTTTTGGTGTTGAAAACCCCAAAGCCAAAAGGGCACTGCAATAAAGTGTTAGATACGATGCTTTTTTCAAAAACAAACCACCAAAAACCATTTTTTGTGTTGCCAATTGGAAGTAATTTTGAAGAGTAATTATTAGTGTTAACACATAGGTTTTATGGTTTAGGTTTTAAAGTTCATGTTAGGGTTTAGATTTAGATTTTAGGGTTTAGGGTTGGATTAATTAATCAAAGAAGGTGAAATAAGAGGGGAATCGAGTATACACTTGTGCTTGCATTGATGTTGTTGGAGGTACGTGGAAAGTTAAAAGAGGTTGACACACGTGTCTATCCCAAAGATAATCGAAGTGGACGAGTAGGGTAAGCGGATGAGATGAAAAGAACTCGAATAACCTATTAACAAATGGGCCAACCAGTTGGGCAAAAGGTAAGTGGAGTAAATGCTCTCACCAGCTTGTAGTAAAATCCATATTTTGTAGTGGGCAAGTAATACGGGTAGTTATAGCACAGTGCCTAGGCATGTCAGGCTGTCTGACAATTGTGATACTAGTGGTCGCTAACCGTGAGCCACGTGCCTCTATATTAATTACACAAAAGTGACATTTTTTCAAACGCAGCCTGAAGGTAGCCCCGGGAGAATGCGAGAACCGAGGTGAAAGGGGACAATCAAGGTTAATGATCACGACTGGTCACCGCAGGACCATGATCTTGAGAGGGCCATGGACGCAATGTCCCTAGCGCCAAGGTGCTCGATAGAGGAAACTTACATTGTTTTGATCCTTCAACGACCAATCCAAATTCACATGTCTCATTATCTCATATGTTGATCCGAATCAATAACTTCAGTTATCGTAAGAGTCCCTCCAGATCCTAGTCATGTACATCCCAATGGGAAGTGAGACATACACTGAGATGTCTGTTTGAGCAGACTAAACTTTCGAAATCATGTTCCAAGTCAAGGTTAACAATTACGCTCGTCTATTTCCCTTACTCAATTCTTCCTTGAGGAGGGTCATACTACCCTCTCCCTAAGCGGGGCCCCTTCTCTTAATCCACTAGGCCAGTCAAGCAACAATGTCTAATAAGTTGAGGATACCAATTTCATTGGCTGTGCAATCCCATCCTTGTGTCTTGCTTTAGCATTGGGGGAGGAGAGTCACGACAAGGTTGCCCTCGAACTTTTGTGGTGCAATTTTGTCACTCTCAATGTGATGAGAATGTGTTCCGCCCTTCATAGTGTCGTGGCCCTAGGCGTATGCCGCGGCACTGAAGTGTTGTTGTGGTGTTGGGTGCATACTACGACATTGAAATTCTGTCGTGGCACAATTATCCATACCAATCCTACTACACTTGTTGGGCCCACTACCATAAGCTGTTAATTCTTGTCATTTATCCCTTCATGCTATAAACATGTGTTATGAATTTATGAGATACTACATTGGGGTATTTCAACTACTTCATTGTAAAGAAAAGAAAGAAAGAGAAAAATTAATCTGACCCACTTCCTCTTGATTACTAAACAACTGGATTCGATGCATATTAAAGATCATGCATATAGCACAAAAGATAAAATACAGGATTTAGGGACTAACTTGAGTTTAATATAACACAGTAATTTCTGTAATTTTGGAAAGTAATAAAGTATAATAGCCGTCTTTCTCTAGTGTGCATGTAACTTCGTCCTTTCCATAACAATTATGATTGTCAAAATTGCATGTCATATTTAGGAATGTTTATCAAGCTGAACCTTCTGAGATTCGGTATGCTTTGACTATCATATAGGCTCGAGCTCGATGTTCAAGTTCGGCTTGACTTCTAAATGTATGCTCAGGCTTGAGCAGACGTTAGCTTGCTCATTTTGGTACTGCGGGTTCGAATCCACACTCAGCCTCATCGGTCAACAAAAGGACTAGAGAATAAAAAGAATAGGAGTTCATTGAGGCACGAGCCCAAAATCTCTTGGTTAAGAACCAAATGTTTCATTAATTATGCTAATGCTCCGTTTTGTACGATATAAAAATAGAACGATGAAAAATTAGAGGGATAGATAAAACATTAAGGAAAAAAATATTAATGATAAAAAAGTAGATAAATAAACTTTCTTTCCAATTCACCAAAATCAATCCTTTTAAAATTAGAAAGAAATTTTATGAAAAGTTAATTATTTGTATTTAAATGTATCTTATTTGTCTATATATTATTTTATATATGCATATATTATATTTATCAATTATATATTATGTATACATTACTTTCATATATAAATAGAATGGTAAAATATTATTTTTATTTTTTTTAAATTTAAATTTAAAAATAAAAAATAAAGAAATTTTTTTTTCCATCTTAAAAAGTACAAAAAAAAATTAATCATTTTTATTTTCCATCTATCCTACCAAATATAAAACGTAGGAAAATGTATCATTCATAATTTTCTTTCTTAGATGATAGAAAGTGTAATTCTGCTACTTTCCATCCTTCCTGCCAAACGGAGTGTAAGGGTGTTGCATTGTTGTATTTTCAACATGAAATATATATATTTTAAATCAGTAAAAAATTGAACACGAGTCTACCAAGTTGAGCAGCACATTGCTCGAGCACGACCTGACCGTAAAATGATTTTTTTTTTTTATATTTGATTTAATTTTATTACGAACGAATTTGAACTAGTTAAAACTGACCTGCACTAACCATATCAAATGGTAGACCAGTTGGTTGATGCCTAGCTGCTTAAATGGTACTCAAATTGCTTAAGTCTTTGACGGAGACCTTTTTAATGCATCCAAAAACGAACCCCCAACCTTGTGAACCTAATTATTTTGACCGACACTCTCTTGAGAAGGTCGGTGATAAAAACATTTTTCTGCCCAACTTGAATGTTAGTTTTTCTTTTATTTCTTTCTTTCTTTTTTTAATTGTGAACTGGGACTTGAATGTTGTTGTTAACATGTTGATGAGTAGAAATTTCTATTGCAAGAACAATGCCTTCCAACTAACCTGATTTTCAGATGCATAGAGGCGGGTCAGGAGTGTATCACTTTACGTTTGAAAAAGAATAAAGTTATATTTGCTAAAACTTTTATCAGTTCGTTTTTCACAAATTAATTTGACGTATTTATAAACTTATGATTTGTTTAAGTTAACGAGACTAAATAATTCCACAATTCACTCATATTTGGTGTAAAGAAATTTGCAAAAATTTTGGCAAACACAACATTGTTGATTGAAAAATCTGCCACAGAAAAATATGTAAGATGGATTTTCTAAACCAAAATTGGCTCACTTCCGCTACACTTTTTTATAATGTAGAATGCCCTGCTCATTATATACTTCGTTACTCCTTCACTAAATTCTTGGATTCGTTTTCTTTTTCTATAGGCACACTCATTTGTCTTCACGGAATTCATATTTTATTTGACTGAAACTCCATATTATCGTAGCAATTTGTCACCAATCGCAGGATGAAATAGATAGGAATCTGAAGAAGAGACAATACGGTGCTCTATGGTCTTGATGCTATTGGGACAAATTATTTGACAAGATACCCTCTAATGAGCTGGCAATTGGACGGATTGGGCTAATTATGGAAAGTTTTAAAATGAATTGGGTGTAAAATAAGTCCAATTCATTTTCATCCCATTAGTAAAGGGAAATTTAAAAGCTGGTATAAAAATTTAGAATTAATTGAGCTAAACTATATTAAAAAATTTATTTGTCACTAATTACATTTTTTTTGGAAAAAGACTAAAAGCCTAGGAAGCACGGATACGGATACGTGACACGGATACGATACGATACGATACGGATACGGTGACACGACAAAACTTAAAAAACACAGGATATAGGCACGGCCAGGATATGTCTGTAATAAAATATATTTTATATTTTACTATTATTTAACAACTTAGAAATTACAATTTTTCAATAATTTTTTAACATTAGTAAGTAAAGTTATGAATTTTTACCATAAAAATGATGTAATATCATCTCATTATGATATGTGCATAAAATGAGCATGACCAATTGAATGAATCATAACCACATTTAACTAGTTAGTATTATAAGTATTTATTTTTAAAAGTATAGTGTAAGTGACTAATTTTTTTTTATACTCTCTTAACATTTAATAATATATAATACTTAAAAAACACTCGTGTCTTCAAACTCAAATGAAATTTTGTTGATGTTTTATATTGTATGTGAACTCCAAAAAAGGAGTATAGCTAAAAATTAAAAATTGTACATCTTACTCTATGTTTAGAAGTATCCGCGAAGTATTCACATATTTTATTAATTATCGGATACGGATGATGCGTATCTGACACGTATCATCGAATATCCAACGAGTATCGTATTCGATATGATATCTGATACGGGTACGTCGACCTTAACGAAGTATCCGTACTTCATAGCTAAAAGCTCATTCATTACTTCATTACTCTCTCTCTCCATTGCTCTCTCACTCTCTTTTCCCTATTTTTTTCTCTATCTCTCCCTCTCTCTTTCATTGATAATTTTTTTTCCAATATGTTAAGATTTATTTTTTCATCTTTTTCCAATTTTTTTTCTCTCTCTCTCCCCCTTACTTCTTTACCCGTATTTTCTCTCACTTAACTCTTGCTCTCTCTCTCCTTATATCAGTGTTACAACAACACAATTACACAAATCAGTTATATCAATTAGTTACAATTGTCCTATAATACACCAAATAGTTACACATATATTCTAATAAATCAAATATTTATACCAAATAATTACACGAAATTATAACACCAATCCAATTTGTCATTCAGTTGTTTATATAAACCAACAAATTCAATCATTTAACATCACGACATAATTACACCAATTACATTTAGACTATGTTTTGTTAGTCTAAAGCTTAAGATTTACTTAACCCAAGTATTGATTCACTCATCTATCCTATATCATAATAGAAATCAGACTTCTCTTGAAAGAGATTGGGATTCCTTACCCTAATTTATAAATTTTATGTTTATGTAAATTTTAAAAACATGTGTTTGCTCAAATCATGACTCACACCAGTAAACTTCAAGACTACTCCCACTATTTCATGTTCTCTCGTAACTTCATCTTAAACCACTATTCATCTCCTAGCAATTATTTATATGCATACAACTTCTCACATTATCAATCTTCCCACCCTATCTATAACTTCCCATCATCTATATTTTCATCCAACTTCATATACTATCTATCCTCTTTTAACTTTACTAAATTCCCTAAAAAATATCATAATTTGGGAAGATGGTATAACGGAACCAAAATATCAATTTTGTGCATTACGGGGAGGGGGGGGGGAGCTAGTATAGTATTACACTATTATTATATCCCTTTAGAGTGACAGATTACATAATTCTATATAAAACACAAGTATTTGTAATGTGTCCCCTGCGTGTGCATGCCCTACTTTTTTAAGAGATGTCTTCTTAAAAAAGTATAGGGCTGCATCTTTGTTTCCTGATCCATGTCCATGATTCTCATATTAGCAGGCAGGCATATGGAATAGGTTAATTATCAATACCAAAAGAAAGTTCTTTAAGGTAAACTAAAGCCAAGCATGCAGTACTGATTTGAACTCAAACAACACCGTTAGAAACAAAAGCAAATGTTTAGACAAATGGATCCCATTACAAGCACTGTGCTATAAAGAATAGTCTAGAAGCATGCAGTCAGCAACTCCTGCAACAGCAACATTGCAGCACAATGTATCAGGTTTGACATTTCGTTTTCAATTAACACTTAAACAGTTCTTGAACAGCCAGGGAAATAGGAAAAGGGGCAAAGTGAAGCAAAAAGGTAGCAACACTAGCAGAAACAACTAATACATCAATTGTTCAATGTTTCAAGGCATTGTGCAGCCATCTATTTATGGACATTATAGCATAGTTGACACATATAACAGGTTTCGAATCCTGCTGCTTTTGTAGTATGCACAGAATGAGTAATGTGAGGATATATATTTAATTGAACAGGTTCTGGATGAGGTTGAAAAACCAACAGTGGAGCTAAACAGGGGCAAGCGCCTACCCTCAATTTTTCTTGAAAATTTTATAGATATGTTTATATATCCATATACTCAAAGCACTATACTAATATTTTAAGAAACACAGACATAACATATCCCCATTGAACAGGTATTAAACACACTTCTCCAACACTGTCGTCATGAACCACATGTCCAATACTCTTTTAGCCATGCCCTGATGCCCATAATTGAAAGACAACACTTCAATGGTGACAACTCAATGATAATAACTATCATGTTTGCTATACTTCATCCACGAACAACACAATGATAATTATGATTCATAAGTATAAAAAGTTCACATTAGAGTACCAACATAAGATTTACCTATCATAAAATATTGATTTCATTGAACTGTTGCTATAGTTATATTTGTACATATTTACACATTAACATAATATGATAAATAATTACAAATATATGTAACACGTCCATTACTTTTTATATGTCACATTTTTTTTAGAAATTATGGGGCAACATTTCAGCATCTCAAGCACCGATCATCTTGAATTTAAATTTAGAAAGCCATTTTTTTGCCTAAAAAATTATTTGCTGCTAATTCAAAATAACTGATTGTAGAGAGACATTTGGACTCGATATAATAAACACTTACTAATGAAGCTTCAGCAGGCACTCAATATAATAAAAAAAAAACTCTTACTAATGAACTTCCATCTCGAAGGTTATTTACACACCAAACAACTATTCAAATTATATGTCTTTGAGCTCTCTGTAGTTATATGTTGCTGCTTAATATTCCAAATTTCATAGTAATTTTATAATTATCTTGCAAATAAAGAGAGCTTACCTATCGAAATGAAGAAAGTTTGAAATTTGGCCAAAGTTTTCCATTTGCTGGAGGAAGGCGGCAAACCGAGATTGGAGCTTGGCCTACACCTTTGTCTCTATTGAAGAATCACAATGCACGTATAAATCCTGAACCTTCTGCACCGAGCATTGAAAAGAAAACAAAATGTATGAAACCCATTGAAAAGGCAAACACCAACATCAAAAAATCATAACTCCAGTTCTCATTAGGTTTTCTTCCTCTTCTGACAATGACAAGTTCATTGATCAACATTTCTAGACGAAGATGATACTAACAATGACATGTCCACAAACAATATCTGTAGCTATAACAAGGAATGGAAACATTCACAGAATTTTGAATAAACACGGACACCGAAAGATCTATAAAACCTGCAAAAATTCAAATGGGTTATGCTGAACAAAATTTCAATGCACACACAATGCACTAAAAAAAAAAAATTACCAAATATCTAGAAAAACTGTAAATTCTATTGAGACCATGTTTTCTCCAACTACAAGTCATCAAATGCAAATTTCTTTCAAAAAAAACCCAAAAACCTACATCAAAACAGTGATATGCTAAAAAAAAAAAAAGAAAAACTAATCATAATTCAGGTATATATAATAGTGAATGGAACCCTAAACCAGTGGTGGGGACAGTACAACACTAGTGTTTTCCTCAAACTACTCTTCTTTACGAACCAAACAAAAAATGAACCCAACTCTAACAAAGAACCAAGATTTATAGAAAGCTAATAAAAACCAATAATCAAATCGAATGGTTTGATTATCAGATTCTGAAATTAAACTGAACGAATGCATAGAAATATTACGAATCAAAAAAACCAAATAAAAAAGAACTATTATGAATCGAGTGAATCAGCGCATTAAGAGTTCAAGAAATACCCATTTGACAGACTCCTCGAACAGCGTGTAATTGATCGACAGATAGAGACCTGAGAAAATGTTAAGAGTTCAAGATTGAATCAAAGGAAGAGAGAGAAAATATCTCTCGTTCCTTAAAAGGGATTCAGATCCCCTCCATTACACTTTTTTTCAAGTATCTTTCAATAATTTATCGGACATCTCAAAAAAAAGAAAAACAAATTCAATGGACAAGATTATTTCTAATCAATTGAAGTCCTTAACTATAGTTAACATTAAACAAACCTAGCAAAACATAATATGGCTGGCTGATAAACGTTGACAACAAAGCGATGACTTGAGTTTTGGCACCACGTTCTCAAAAATATTTGACTCATCCCATCTGCATATCTACTGCACCATAATTCATATTTGTTTGCATTCAGCAAGTTCTTCTCCTCTTCATTTCTATATATCATCTTGGTGTATACAGAATATATTCAATGCAGATTACCGAACGAGAAGAAGGGATAGCGATGTATGGTTGAATTGTTTGATGCCAAAGTGAACAAATCTTCTTTTGCCAATAAACCTAAATCATCAATTCTATTTCCTCTTCTACTAATTCATTACATTTTTTCCGTGCTATTTCTCAAATGGTGTTTCTGGATCTCCGACTCTAGTTCCTCTGATATATTTTTTTGCTCATGAGTTGTTTGTAAAAACTCTCAAAAGGGGGCATTTTGATGAACATCGAAAATTCATTTGAAAAGCCAATTGCCGATTATTGCAATAAATAAATACAAATTAAAAGCTAAAATATGAACAATTTAATGGGTTAATACTAAACAAGAGAATTTTATTTCAATAATAGTTAAAATTAATGAAGAAATCAAAAAGAGCTTATTGCCAAAGGAAAAAAAATGTCAAAACCAATGAATCCTAAATAGTGAAGTCCCATGGTACAATGAAATCAGTAGGGGAAAAGATAAAAACAAATTAAAATGTTGTCAATTATTGGGAAAAATAATACGAAGAACAAAGAACCAAGAACCATGCCCAACCTACTATTATGCTAATGGGCCAGAACTGGAAAAGATAAAAAGGGGCACTTCATGTTTCCCTTGAAATTGCTTAAAAGCCACCAGTATAACATTTTCAGCTTTCTTTGAACAATACATTGTGACCTTCATCTGGACCCTGCATTTGGAAACTTAAATTCATTGCCTGCAACAAAAATAAGATGTAATTAAAAAATATCCCTAATGCAATATAAAAAAAAATATTCTAGTTCTCCACCACTCTTTGGTCAAAGGAAAACATGTGCACTTAAATACCTGATTTTGTTGAATAGTATTCAACACCTGTGAATCCCCATTTGAGTCCCAGTATAAAGGCTCCTGTTACCAGTGCATAACAAAATATAGTGTGCTATAAAAAAAATAATAAAAAAATAGGTGTTTAATTTGATGGATACTAACCCTTAGAAGTTGAGATAAGCCTCCTTGGGACAACACTTGAGATAGTTGGGAAGTGCACGTTGGACTAAAATTTGTTGTCTCTGATACCTATAAGTTTGTAGAATGGAAAAATCAAAAAGTTTTTACCATCAAACTACAAGAGTAAATGAAAGCATTACGGATAATGAATTGATAACTTTACAGGTGAGTTGTAGTTCACTATCGATTGAAAGTGGGTATATGAACTTGTGCGATTGTTCACAGGGTGCACTACATGAGATTGAGCAGTTGGTGTCGATGAGGGCTTCCTTTTTCTTTTTGAAGTCTTTTCCAAGAAACTTTTGGGTCGAGTGTTTCAACGATATGTTGACTCTTTCCTCTTTAAACCCATCACCTTTGTAACATTTGCACTATCTACAAAGACTTCAACATCGTTACTACCTTCTTGTGGATTTTTAGCATGAGTTGAAGAAGCTACAAGAATATCTTCCTTGTCTTTATTTATATCTATAGGATTCATGGCAGTAACATCTTTTGTCCATCTTTTCATAATGTAGTTGCTGGGGATTGTTTCTTTTACATCCATGACATCCAAAAATTTTAATGCATGGCAGCTCAAATAACTGACAACCACAAAAAACCATTGTCTCAGATGATTTTATAGTAATTGTATACTCCCTCGTACTTTCACATGTGCCAACCTTATATCTGCAAAACATTTCATCTTTTATTGTAATATTTGATGGTGATAAATAATGATTTCTCCCATTTGTCTTCAAACATATCAAATATGGTTGATGTATAAACATCTCTCGCATGCCGTAGTAATGGAACATCAACCTTTAAAATTGGGATTCGATGTGTCATGTCATAAAGTGCGTTCGATTCATTGTATTGCTTGTCATCAAGTGCCCTCTAAAAATGCTTAAAAAATTATACCAAATCCAAATCAGATTTCAAATACTCCCCAAGGGATCATGGAGACTCTCACTTAGTTGCGTACTTCTCATGCCAGCTGAAAAATAGTGTCTTCCATATGCAGTTGATCATTTCTCTCTCAAGTCAAATGTCTTCTTTAACCATTCGTTCTGCCTGAGATTATTCTTTTTAAACATGGCATCCCAAGCGTTTAAAAAATCCTGCTCATCCTCATAATGGTGGAAAAGCTTACCAAAATCACTGCTAAAAAATTCTTGATCTCGGAAGACATGGTTAAGATGTTTACAAGCATTTTTTTCTAAATGCCATATACATAACCGATGATATGACTCTGGCATTACTAGTGAAACTGCCTTAGCAATTTTGGGATCTTGATATGTGATGATTAACTTTGGTTTTTTTCCCAGACATAGCTCTTAAAAATCTCTCAAATAACCATTGAAATGACTTGATTGTCTCATCATATAACAAGGAAGCTCCAAAAATCACATTTGCCTATGATTATCCTATAAGTTGTGTTGAATGACACAATGTCTCCAAAAACATCGTAGTCAATCTTCATTTTAGCATCAGCCCAAAATATGCTTGCTTTCAAGTCATCATCATCTAATTGAATCGAAAAGTGAAAATTCGGATCATCTAATCTCCGATTCTCAAAATAATCTAATATGCTACTTGTTTCCCCCCGCCTCAAATCATTTTTCATTTTGTCACAGAGATAATTTTTAAAATCTATGATAGTAAAACCCAAATTAGCTCAACCACCTACTTGTCGACTAGCATACTCAAAAGAAGATTTAGGACGTATTCCTTAATCATTTACTATGTCGATATCATGTGCTTGAACACTAGTTATCTTCCTCTGTGATAGTAATATGTGAGCAACTAATGGAGGAGCAAGAGGATGGTTATGTTTTCGCTTCGAGCGAACTAACCATAATTTTCCATTTGTTGACGGCTAACAACCATGTGAA
>CAUOFW020005699.1:0-26333 GCA_963454935.2 Ilex paraguariensis | reverse complement strand
CTTTGACCCGACTGACTCGGAAGGGTGTGAAGTTTGAATGGTCTGATAGATGTGAGTAGAGTTTTCAAGAGCTAAAGACCAGATTGACAACTGCACTAGTATTAACCATTTCGTCAGGTAGTGATGAGTTCGTGGTTTATAGTGATACCTCACATCAAGGTTTGAGTTGTGTGTTGATGCAGTACAGTAGAGTGGTAGTTTATGCCTCCAAACAGTTGAAACCACATGAGTGCAATTATCCTACCTATGATTTGGAGCTCGTAGCTATTGTATTTGCACTAAGGTTGTGGAGACATTTTCTATATGGAGTTACATGTGAGATTTATACAGATCACCAAAGCTTGAAATATTTGTTTACCTAGAAAGAGTTGAACTTGAGGCAGAGGGCGCTGGATTGAGCTTATTAAGGATTATGACTACACTATTCATTATCAGTCAAGGAAAGCAAATGTTGTGGCAGATGCTTTAAGTTGAAAATCATCAGTTAGATTGGCTAGTTTGCGAGTGATTCGGAGAGGGTTATTTGTGGATTTGAAATCTTTGAATGTGTAGTTGGGGATAAGAGAGACTACAACTTTACTTACTACACTGACTTTAAGACCAATGCTAGTAGATAGGATCAGGGAGGCACAACAGTGTGATTTCCAGATTGAGAAATTGAAGAAAAAGGTGAAGACTGGGGTGAAGCCTGATTTTATTGTTGATAGTGCTGATGTTTTGTTATTTAGTTTTTGGTTATGTGTACCAAATGATGCAGGATTAAAAAGAGAGACTCTGGAGGAAGCACACAGTTCAGCATATGTTATGCATCCAAGTAGTACAAAGTTGTTTTGTGACCTAAGAGAGCATTATTGGTGGCCTGGAATGAAATGAGAGATAGTTGAGTTTGTGGCTCGATGTTTGGTATGTCAGTAGGTGAAGGCTGAACATTAAAGACCAACCGGGTTATTACAGTCTCTACTGATTTCAGAATAAAAGTGGGAACATAGTACTATGGATTTTGTGAGTAATTTGCCCCGTACGCAGAAAGGACATGAGGTGATTTGGCTAATAGTTGATAGGTTGACGAAATCTGCTCATTTTCTAGCTATCAAAATGTTCTATGCTCTTGACAGGCTAGCTAGACATTGATGAGATTGTGAGATTGCATGGTGTACCTGTATCTATTGTCTTTGACAAGGATCTACGTTTTACTTTGAGGTTTTGGCCTAGCTTACAAACTACGTTGAGCACTACTTTTAAGTTTAGTACATCATTCCATGCACAAACAGATGGATATACAGAGTGTAGTATCCAAACATTGGAGGACATGCTGAGAGCTGGTGTCATGGACCTTCGAGGTAACTGGGATAATTATTTGTCTTTGATTGAATTTGCTTATAATAACAGTTACCAGAGTTCAATTGAGATGGCACCATAGAAGCTTTGTATGGGAGGAAGTGTAGGACCCCAGTGTGCTGGAGTGAAGTGGGTAAGAGGAAGTCATTGGGTCCAAAAATTGTGCAGATGACTGTTGATCAGATTAAAGTTATACAGGAGAGATTTACGGAGTGCACAAAACAAGCAAAAAAGTTATGCTGACAATCGCCTACGTGACTTGGAATTCAAGGTGGGTGATCAAGTATTTCTACGAGTATCACCTTGGAAGGGGGTCATTTGTTTTGGCAAGAAGGGAAAGTTGGCCCCTATGTATATTGGTTCATACAACATTGTGGAGCGAATTGGAGCTGTTTCATACTAGTTGGGGTTACCAATAGAGTTGTCCAAGTTGCATGATATATTTCATGTGTCCATGCTATGAAAGTACTTGCCTGACCCATCACATGTCTGGACTTCAGAACCGATGGAGTTAGTTGAGGATTTGCCTTACGTAGAGCAGCCGATTCAAATTTTGGGCAGGAAAGAGAAATTATTATGCATGAAGACATTACCGTTGGTAAAGGTTTTGTGGCGTAGCCACTCAGTAGCGGAAACAACATGGGAGACTGAAGAAAGTATGCGGGCTCGATATCCTCATTTGTTTGGTGCAGGTAAGTAATTTCGCGGACAAAATTTTTATTAGTGGAGGAGAGTTGTGAGAGCCAATCATACATTGCATGCATAATAACATAATTTTGTGGGTTAAATTGCAATTATGTGGAATTAATAAAGAGTTAATTAAATTAAATCTTAAAAACTTGGGGGGAGGCAAACAACATTACTCATTTGCATGAAACATTGTTTACATGTGTTTGCATGTGAAAAGGCTGAGTCATGTGGGGCTGTTATGTGGCTGTGTGTGTGAGTGCCGAGTGTGAGTGTGTGTGTGTAACTCAAGTGTAGCCGTGTGTGTGTTCTGGCTTTGTTGGAAAAACTAAGAGAGAAGGAGAGCAAAAACTAAAAAAAAAAACATATATGTGTGTGTTTGTGTTAAACCAAAAGCAAGGAAGGAGAGAATTCGTCGGTTTCTCGCTTAAACCGTGAATAGTGTTGGTCTTTGCACAAAACTTGCGGTAAGTTATCTTCAACGTTCCATTTAATTTTATTACTCAATTACAGTAAAATTAAGGAGATTGTCTTATTTTAAGAGTTATAGAGATAATCTAAATTCCATGATTCATGATGTACAGTAAATGACTTAGGAGATGATTCATCAGTGAGGACCGTTCTATTTATAGCTACTGAAACGTAGTTCTTCGTGATTAATCAACCATGTAGCTAGATTAATATGTAAGCTTTAATTTTCAGCTTATGATAGCAGAATCTTTGCATTATTTTAAGCCTTATACCAGTATTTTTATATACGAAGGTATAGTAAGTTGTAGGGTGTAGATTTTCACTACAACAAAAATCAATTTTTGAGACGTTTTTTTTTGCGACTTTTTTTATTTCATCACAAAAAATGAACTATTCGCGACGTTTTCAACATTTTGTCGCAAATAGGTTTTTTCACAATATTTTTTGCGACGTTTTTAGAAAAATGTCGCACATACGTGATTCCCCCCAATTTTTTTTGGCGCAAGAAAAATGGCGGGAATTGATATTTTTTATAACAAAAATTGTTTGTCATAGATACTTTTAAGTCGTCGCAAACAATAAATAGTATAAAAATAAAAATAAGTCAAAATATATATTTCGCGACATTTAGGTTTTCGTCGCAAAAATTCAATTCTAGTTTTAAAGTAAAATGAAATATTAATATTCATTAGCGACATTTTTATTATTTTGTCGGGAATATTTTATTTTTTGCGACGTTTTTTAAATTCGTCGCAGAATACAACTTTTACTTTTGTAAATTTATTATTTCACGACATTTTAATATCCGTCGCAAATTAGAATTTCTTTTCTAATTTTAAATTAAAATTAAAATATTAATTGCGACGTTTAAATTTCGTTGCACAAAATGTATTGTGCACGACGTTTTAAGAATTTTGTCGCAAATAGTTTGTTTGGCAATATTTTTTGCGACGTTTTCCAAAAACGTCGTGAAAAAGTGATTTCCTTAGAATTTGTTTTGGCGCAAGAAAATGGCGGGAATTGATATTTTTTACGACAAAAATTGTTTGTCGCAAATACTTTTAATTCGTTGCACAAATAAAGAATATAAAAAGTAAAATAAAAATAGAGTCAAAATATATAATTCGCGACGTTTAGATTGTCGTCGCCAAAAATCAATTTTAGTTATAAAGTAAAATGAGATATTAATATTAATTACCGACGTTTATAATTATTTTGTTGGGAATATTTACTTTTTATCAACGTTTTTCTAAATTCGTCGCTAAATACAAATTTTATTTTTGTGTATTGTGCGACGTTGTAATATTCGTCGTAAATTAGAATTTATTTTGTAATTTTAAATTTGAATTAAAATATTAATTGCGACGTTTTGTGTTGTGTCGCAAATAGATTTTTTGCAATTTATTTGCAATGTGTTTTGATAAACGTCACAAAAAGGTGATTCCCTCCCAATTTTTTTTGGCATGAGAAATGGCGGGAACTGATAATGTTTTATGACAAATTTTTTTTTTGTCACATATAGTTTTTCTTCATCACAAAAATAAATAATCTAAAATTAAAATTAAAATAAAGTAAAAATATTTAATGCGCGACGTTTTTTTTTTCGTCGCAAAATTGTCATTCTCTCTCTCTTTTATTGCATGAGCAATGGGGGGAAATGAAAATATTTTTTATGACAAATTTTTTTTTGTCGCAAAAATAAATAATCAAAAATTAAATTAAAATAAAATAAAAATATTAAATTGCGACGTTTTTATTTTTGTCACAGAATATAAATTAGAACCACAATTAAAGTTAAAATAAAATAAAAATATTAAATTACGACGTTTTTATGTTCGTCACAGAATATAATTTAAAAAAAATTCAAAACGACATCATTTTGGAGAGTATAAAAAAAAAACTACCTACCTAAATCAAGATCCATTGTCCATCCTTTTTTCCCTCTTTTTCACATTCCCCATATCTCTCTCTTTGCTTATTTCAGTTGACACACAAATACTATCTCTCTTTCTCTCTCTCTCATCCTTGCTATTCTCTTTGTTCCCCTCCCCTTGGAAATCAGAGTGTTTCTTGCCCTCACTCTCGAACCAAATCGTTTCCGGGCCTCCCATTGCTGAGGTAAAGATCTTATTGGGGAATTACTCGGTGAGTTTTTGCGTCTCCACATGAAAGTGCAGACTTTGTATGCTTCTTATGAGTCTCATATTTTTTGTTTTTTTAACTTATTAAATATTTGCAATGACTTGGTTAAGTTCTTGGGATTAGTGGTTTTGGATGTCTAATTTCTTGTTCTTTAACTATTTCTCTGTGGATTTAGATAACTGCTTTGTCTTGAGTGTCATTTTGGAAGATGTCGACAGAGAAAGTAGGGGGTTTTCTCTTAATTTTTTTTTCTTTTTGTTTTCCACTTCTTTGTTTTGTAGATTGAGCTAATCCCAAGTGGAAATTTGGCAGAGGTATTTGGACAAGTTTGTCTGATGAAGAATGGTGTGAGGGACAGGTTTTAGTGATTTTCTATATCTTTTGTATATGATATACATAAACGTGGCATAAATGTGAAAAAAGGGAAAAAAGTAATGTTGCTCAGTGAAAATATTTTTCATCGTAGAATGTTAATTTTAGTTATTAAAGTAAAAATAAAATAAAAATATTAATTCGCGATATTTTTTATAAGTTTTTACAGAATATTTATAAGTTTGTTGGGAATATTTATAAGTTTGTCAGGAATATTAAAAATAAAATAAAAATTTAAGTTGTGATGTTTTTATTTTTGTCACATAATATAAATTATAACCATATTTAAAGTTAAAATAAAATAAAAAAATTTTAAATCGTGACATTTTTATTTTTGTCGCAGAATATAAATTATAAGCACATTTAAAATAGCAACAAAAAAAAATAGTAAAGTGCGACGTTTTTGTTATTTATGTCGCTGAATATAATTTTTTACAGATATAAGACGTCGTTTTGGTCATTTTTTTGCTTTACCCAACTCTTTTTCCCTCTTTCTCTCTTTCTCCATCTTTCTTTCTTCGTTTTCAGTCGACACACACACTCTCTTTCTCTCTGCCTCTCCATCGATTGAACTCAAAGCCACAAGCAAGTGAAGCCACAAGCACACTGAAGCCACAAGCACCCTGAAGCCACAAACACCATCGATCGTCACTGCCTCCTCTCTCTGTCTCCATCGATTAACTCCACTCTTGCCGCCTCCTCTCTCTCTGCCTCTCTGTGCCAATCCATCGATTGAACTCGAAGCCATAACCCAGTGAAGCCACAAGCACCATCGATTATCGCAGCCTCCATCATTCACTCCACGGTTGGTTTCACCCACCAGGTTCTTCATTTACATCTCTCTCTTCTCTCTCTTTGTAACATATACGAATTATAATTTCTATCTTGTTTTCCCCCACAAATTCATCTCTTATTGTATTTGGTTGGTTTGTAGTTGTAAAATTGTTAACAAATTTTAGTTGAAAGAAGCCTCTGTATATTCGTTTTTAGTTTTTCCTTTATTTGTCTCTTGGTGACTTTGATGGGTATTGGGTAAATGTTGGATCTTTGTTGTGGGAAGGCTATTTGTTATACTTTTATCCTTTTTGGAGGTGATTTGCATTTCTGGGAATTTGTACTTACTCTATTTTGGAGAGTTCCTGAGATTTGCTTTGATTTTCTTAGGCGCCTTTATGACCAATGTGTCTTGTATGTAGTGAATGTTACCCAGATGTTATTTTCTAGTAAAAAATCTCAAAAAAAAAAAAACAACAAAATTATGGGTTTGTGATAAGAAAATGACATAAAGAAATTGGACCAAAAAATCTTGCAGAAAAAAGTAAGTGTTACAGAGAGGAGCTAACCAGTGGAGACTATCTTAAAACCTCCATCAAAAAGGAGAAAAAAAAAAGGGAAGAAAATCAATGGTGAAAAGAAAAGGAAAAATGAGATTTTAGGTGTGGTTCTATTTAAATATGCAGAGAATTTAAGGCAAATGAAATAGTCAGAGTGAGCTTCTTTCATTGAAAACATCAAATTGGGGCATGCACATATATGAGAGAAAAACAAGACGTAACCTTTATATGTAGCTACCCATTAATGGTTCATACTACCCAAAGAAAACAAATTCTATTGAAAGGGGAAAAGGAAGAAAAGGAACACACAAGTACAAAACTGAAATTGAATGGTAAAGGTAAAGAACGAAACTGAAAATGGGAAAGTGAGAGAGACCATAAGTTATGAAAAGCACACCTTTTTTAATTAACATATTTCCTTAGCCATGTTTCAGGAAAGAAAGTAGTGAATAGGGCATTGGCATTGGCTGTTCTATTATGTCATTTATTGGAATATAATCAAAAATAAAATTTTAATTTTTTTGTTAAAAATTCATAATTAGTACACAATTATATTGGTTTAGTTTTGTATTATATTGGTTACTTTGTTGGGTATCACTTGTCTAGTTTTATATTGATGAGTTTTTTTCCAAATACTGAATTTAGACTTTTCCTTTATGCTGAGGGCACGGCACAGGGAGATCAGAGACATCTATTGTTGACTCACCTTTTTGAGAAACCTTGTTTTCTTGGACTGCTTGCAGTAAAGGTGGGTAAAAATATCCTACCTATTTGTTTACTTTGGTTTTGTCTATTAGATTCGATGATTATCGCTAGTACACATGAATCGGTTAGGTACATATCTATTTTTGAGAGGAACATAATTTGTTCCATGCTGCATTGTTACCTTTGTCTAAATATGATAGACAAAATATGTTTTCTTTTAAGAAACTTACTCTGAAAGACCTTGTCCCATAGAGAGACCCCATTTAGAATCCTCCACACTTGCTTGACTCTAAATGCAGATTGAATGTCCTCAAACCTTCTAATCCCTAACCCATCTTCTACTTGAGGTTTAGAAATTTTCCCAAAAGACAACCTATGTCTTCTTTTGACATCCAATTTATTGGACCAAAGAAAACTAGAGCTACACATACAAGCTAGCATATGTAGAGGTACAACACTTGATCACTTATCATACATGTGCAGTTTTTTTGATGCTTCGTTTTATTTATGGGAATTGGCAAGTTATGAATTTCGATAATTTATTGAAACCTTAATATAAATTAAGGTTTCAATTCTATGCATGCCTACATGAAACCTTAGTACCCGTTCAAGAATCCATATCGGACATAGAGTATTCTTTGCCGATGGAGATTTCTTGAATTTTTCAATTTCGGACAGTTTGGGAATGCACAAGTTTATATTGTAGTTAGTATCTCACCGCTTAAATTGTTACATCTCTTGGATATTTTGTGTGGCAGATCCCATTGTTCTCTGTGTACATACTAGATGGGTGTAGCAACAACACCTAGTTTATGTCGTGTACTTGGAGAACTATAGGGAGATGCTGCCGGATTTCAGTTAGAGATGTATGAAGCGGTAAAGGATGCTTCCTATGATATAGAATGTGCATTCTTGAATGGGATAGGACCACCTACAAAAATAGGAAGGAGTCGACGATATAGTTTGCATGATGCTTGGTACATGACATTCATAAATATGTGATTTTGTAGGCTATCAATTATGGAAAGAGTTGGATGACAATTAGGCATAGGTTGGATTCGAAATACATTGATGGGGTCAAATATTTTGTCAATTTTGCCATGGAACGTTCAAGTCGAGATGGAAAAATTTGATGTCCATGTAGGAATTGTATGAATGCAGAATGGCATGATGATGAGACTGTGAAAAATCATTTGTACGTGAAAAGAATCATGACCTCTTATATGATGTGGGTACACCATGGAGAACCTGTTCCTACGAATGTCACCCAATTCTTTGAAGATTATGATGATGATCCTAATAGTGTCAAAGATGATATGACTGACAGTGAAGATGATGATCGAGACGAAATACCTGAAATGTTGGTAGGGGAATGTTCATGGATAATGATTTAGGGAGTGTTCGTGTTGGAGAAACATGTGAGGGTGTTGATAGTGAGGAAGGTCAAAAGTTTGAAAAATTACTGAAGGATGCTCAATGTGTTTTGTATCTTGGTTGTAAAAAATATACACTGTTGTCATTCTTGGTTAAGTTGCTTCATTTGAAGGTATTGAGCAAGTGGAGCAATAAGTCATTAATATTGATGTTGGAGCTATTGGCAGACCTTTTACCTGACGGTTATATTCTTCCAGCATCTCTCTATGATGCTAAAAAATTCTTACGTGCTTTGGGATTGGGATACGAGTCTATTCATGCATGTAGGTACGATTGTATGCTATTTTTGAAGGAGAATAAAAAATTGGATAAGTGTATAGTATGTGGGAGTCAAGATATCAGCTCAATGATGGTAAGGGTAAGAAGATACCTCATAAGATCTTGTGATACTTTCCCTTGAAACCGAGGTTATAGAGATTGTTTATGTCGAGGAAAACGGCTGTAGATATGAGGTGGCACCAAGAGAAGCAAGTGGACGACGAGAATTTTTCAAGGCATCTTTGTGATTTTGAAGAATGGAAAGACTTTGATAAGCAATATCCTGATTTAGCTTGGGACGCTCGTAATGTTAGGCTTGGATTGGCCACCGAGGGTTTTAACCCTTTTGGCAACATGAGCAACTCTTACAGTATGTGGCCTGTGATCTTGATGCCTTACAACCTGCCTCCCTAGAAATGTATGAGTGATCCATTCTTCATGAAGTCATGCATATTCCAGGACCACAGGCACCCGAGAAGTAGATTGATGTATACTTGCGCCCGTTAATTGATGAGTTGAAAGAATTGTGGGAAGGTGTTGTAACTTTTGATGCATGTAGCAAACAGACATTTCAAATGAGTGCAGCTATTATGTGGACCATAAATGATTTTCTTGCTTATGGGAACCTATCTAGATGGAGTACAAAAGGTTACAAGGCATGCCCCATTTGTAATTTTGATCATTATCACAGCCATTAAGAAGCAAAATTGGCTACATAGGCCATCGGCGTTACTTGCCGCAAGATCACAGCTGGCGACGAAGTAAGTTATTTAATGGTAAGATTGAGAAAAAATCAAAACCTTGTGAGTTATCGGGGCAAAAGATTTTAGATCAGTTGGAGTGTTTACCAAATGTGCAATTCGGGAAGCATCCAAAAAATCAAAAAAGAAAGCAGTCATCTGAGGAAATTAATTGGACAAAGAAGAGCATTTTTTTGAGTTACCGTACTGGCATGTGCTTAAGATTCGACATAGCCTTAATGTCATGCACATAGAGAAGAATATATATGATAGTTTGCTTGGCACGTTGTTGAGTATTGATGGCAGGAATAAGAACACAGATAAAGCTCGTCTAGATTTGGAGGACCTAAATATCAGAAAAGAATTGCACCTCCAAAAGAATGGGGAGGCATATGTAAAACCGGTTGCATGGTACACTTTATCTCCAAAAGAAAGACAAGGGTTCTGTGAAATTTTGAAATCAGTTAAGTAACCAGATGGATATGCAGCAAATATATCGAGTTCTGTGAGCACGAAGGATGGTAAGGTATCAAGCCTGAAAAGCCATGATTGTCATGTTCTTCTGCAATGACTTATTCCACTTGGAATTCGTGGTTACTTGGACAAGGAAATTTGTACCACTTTATTTGAGCTGGGAAATTTTTTTCAACAACTTTGTGCAAAGACATTGATGGTAAAAGACTTGGATGCACTACAAGATAACATAATACTTATTCTTTGTAAGTTAGAAAAGATATTTGTACTAGCATTCTTCGATGTTATGGTGCATTTAGCAGTTCACTTGCCAAGGGAAGCTAAGATTGTTGGACCAGTGCAGTATCGATGGATGTACCCAGTGGAAAGGTGATATTTTAAATTGTTATTAGCTTCTCATTTGATTTTGTTATTATCTCCTTATATGTTTTGTGATTTATTGAAGGTATCTCGGAACTTTAAAAGAATATGTTCATAATCAAGCTCGTCCAGAAGGTTCAATTGCAGAGGCCTATATTGTCAAAGAATGTCTTACCTTTTGCTCGATGTATCTTACTGGTATCGAAACAATTTTTAATCGCGAGGAACGAAATGCAGATCGAGTTGAAAATGTGCATGGGTTAGCTGTGTTCACCCAAAATATTTGTCCTTTTGGGTGAATTACAAGAGCAACTGAGGTCTCTCAACAGGAACGAGAGATGGCTTATTGGTTTGTCCTACATAATAGTTTTGAACTGGATCTGTATCTAGAGTATGTGTACGTTAAATATACATATTTGTGAGCATTCTTATTGTACTTTGTAATTGTTTAAAATATTTTATATGTCAAATTTATGGTTTTATACGTAGAGAACACAAAAATATATTAGAGTTGGAAAGAAATGGTGACATCACTCGTCGCCACCAAGCAGAATTTCCCAAGTGGTTTGCAAAATGTGTAAGCTATAAAAATTTAGATTATAAGCATTATTTGCATTAGTTGTAAAACCACAAAAACTTTCATATTCATGTGTGTGGATGAATCAGTTACAAGGCGAAGGGTCACATGAAGCAACTGATGAATTGTGGTCACTAGCAAATGGTCCTGATGTGACAATAAAATTGTACTCTGGGGCAATATGCAATGGGGTCCGATTCCACACTAAAGAGCGTGATAATCGTCGAAAAAGCCGAAACAGTGGGGTAGTTATAGAAGGAGAACATAATAACAAAACAATTAACTTCTACAGATACTTAAATAAGGTGTGGGAGATGAGTTACATATTTGGACATAGTATTTTTTTGTTCCAATGTGAATGGTTCAACCTTGGTAGTGGGAAAACAATTTAGACTGATGCTCATTTTACAAGCATTAATGTGAAAAGTAGATGGTATCAAAATGACCCTTTTAGTCCTACCTGATCAGGTGAAACAAGTATTTTATGTTAATGATACCAAATTGGGTAAGGATTGGCAAGTTGTGCAACACATACATCATCGAGGAATATGGGATGTTCCTGAGTTAGAAGATATAGAGGTTAGTGAAAATGAATCGTATGTTCCAAGTGATGCATTCCAACAGGATGAATCAACAGAGGTTGCTCCTGTAGTGGTCGAAGATAACGAAATAGGTCAACTTCATAGGACTGATCTTGATCCAGAAATCATTCCTCGAGACTGGATTGTCCATTGTAGAAGCATAAAAGATAATAACATTGATGATTTCATATGTGATGACAATGATGAGTTACAAGTAGAGTATGTCGATTCAGAAGAAGATGATGATGTACATTCCCATTTTGATTCTGATGAAGAGTCAGATATGTAGGTGAATTATTAAGATATTTTCATGGTAATTAATAAATTATGACTTATATATAATGTTCATAGTTGGATATTGTCGATATAACTTATATATTTATATATTTCAGGTGTTGTATATACATGGGACCAGGTCGCCGAGCCACCACAATAGCAAGTAAGGTTGCATCCTCTGATGCACCTACTAGGGGTGCATCCTCGAGTACACATGTTAGTGCTGTGTCATCGGATCCACCTACATCACAGCCTCTTGCAGGCACTGAGGCTAGCAGTGCAGGTTTGATGCATATTTTATTTTTTAAATGTAGTTGTCTTAATATGGTTGGCTAACATCTGTTATTAATGTTTACGCAGCAGCTTCTACCGCAAAGAAACATGGTCGAGGACCGTCTAGGGGGAAAAATGCTGAGCGTCTTCGTGCAGCTCACGGCTTGCTAGATGTTTTGATTCCTGATAGAGTCGGCGTTCCAGTGGGTGTACATTCTTCGAAGGTGATGACAGAGATTGGCTCCCTGGTGAGGATGTTTGCCCCTATCAGAAATGTCCACAAATGGAAGCAAATAACTGAAGAGGAGAAGGCACTACTCATTGCACATTTGTTGGCTAGTGGATATATTTGTTTGGTTTTCAAATTATATTTATTTGCGTAGAGTGTTACAACATGTTGTAATGAATTTGTACATTTATATTTTGTTGTAGACAAAATTTAACATTGGAGACTATTGTGAAAAAGTTGGTGTTAGGAAGGCCGTCGACAAAAAATTTGCTGCGATGTACAGGGACCATCAATACTATATGCATATGCACTACAAGGATTTGGTTGAGTCCAGTGTTGACCCAAAGAGCAAGCCATATGGTGATGTGAGTCAGGAGGATTGGGAGTACATAATTGAAACACTTTACAAGGATCCAAAATTTCAGGTAATTTTTATAAGCTATGCAAATTAATATCCACTTTTATTCCCAATTATGTACTAATTATATGCTTTGTATATAGGAAAAATCTAAGAAAAATGCAGAAAATCATGCCAAACTACCATACAACTACTCAATGGGTTCAAAGTCCTTTCAGTCTGCCCTATATGAAAAGATGTTATACTTTAGTATTTGCTTTCTAAATTTTAATATATAGAAAATTCATAAATTTGAATATTGATATTTTGATTAATTGTAACAGAGGGATCCTACGACTGATGAGCTACCCCACATTGTTGATTTTTTTCACGATTCTCATGTGAACAAGAAGGGTGAGTGGGTTTCTAATGAGGCAAAGTCAAGAAATGTAAGTATTTAAAATTGTAGAAAATTATGTTTTTTTTTTTAAATAAATTTTTACGATACACTCAATAATTGAGTTTAAATATATTAAATTGTAGGAGCGGATGAAAGAATTGGCCACACAGAACTTAGAAGAGGGTGTAGAGCCATTGACACAGGATGAAATAGCATGCACAGTCCTTGGCAGCCGACCTGGATATAAGAAAGGATTTGGACATGGCCCAAAGCCTTCATCCTCTAGTCATTAATTCAGATGCACTGCTGAGTATCGAGAACAAGCTGATATGATAAAGGAGTTGCAAGCAACTGTTGATAGTCTTCAGAAGGAACGTGATGAAACGAAAGAGAAGCTAAAAAAGTTTGAAGGCGTGCAACAAAAGTTTGAAGACGCGCAGCAACAGATGATGCAACAACTTTTGCAGATGCAACTTCAATTGCAACGTGCTCTACAGGGCAACTCAACTAATGCAGACATGCTACCTGACTCTTAGTTAGTATCTTTTTACTATCATTTTAAGTTCAACACTTGAGTGTTTTTGAAAAATTTGATTGATAATTTATTAATGTATTTTTTTCTTTTTTATAACAGATGAATTATGGACTTCTGCATTAAAGTGGCTGACGAAATATCTTTTTTTTATGTATTTAAATATTGTATGATTCCATAATGTGTTCCACTGGCATTTTCAGTTGGCAGGTTGTTAGTTTTGGTTTTGAAAGTGATTTGCTTAGTTGGTTGTTGCCTTAGAATTGTCTGGAGGAAGTTTTTGGGTGGAGCTGTTGATTTGGTTTTGGTTATTTTGTATCACGTGACTGTACAGTTGGTTTACTGGCCTCTGCTTGGATAATCTTTTCGACGTATTTTGTAGATGGCAAACTTTCTTGTTTCTCATGTATTCGTTGAGTGCTCTACTGGATGTAGTGGTGTCCAATAAGTTGGCTGCAGTAAATTTTTGTAAGAGTAAATTTTTGGTTTTAAGATATGCATGCCTTGTCTTAGAAACCTTTCCATACATGCTAATGCTAGTTGACACTAGATCAAACTCAATAGTGAAACATATTTCTTAACTTTAGTTTTCAAATCTAGGAACTTGATAGCGGACATGGGCGTTGCAAGGATGAATTGAAGGAGTTTGAAAGACAGGATGTTAAATATTGTGAAGATTTAAAGCACATGAAGCAAAAGATCAAGAAACTAGATGAGAAAGATGACAAGGTATGGGAACAATTGGTCTCCACTTGTATTGAAACTAATGCATGTATCTTACTTTGGGTTCCATTGTAGGATTCAACAATGATTACTAACATAACAAAAGATCATGGCGCTAGTCCCTGACTTTGAAGAACAAGGTGCTCTGAATTTAGTTACAATTATCTTATTGATTATTTGGGTGATTAGGCATTTCGTTTTTGCTTGATGTTGACAGACATGGTGGTGTGACTTTGTAGGTATAGATGATCTCGAGACAATTCTTGTTCCTTTAGCACATCATTTGAGACCAATGCTCCTCAATTCATGGAAAGAAAGAAGTAAGGTTGCATTCACAAAAAATGCAAAGAAAATGAAATGTTTACTAGATAATTTGCAACAGAGACTTGACAAGGTAAGCACAATACAGTGGTGGCTTTGTCACCATAATGTGTTCCACCTCTAGGCATTTTCCCCTTTTGTATCTAAGGATTACCTCTGGTTCCACTTTGTGTTATACCCTTTGGAGCTGTTATTTTACCATTGTAGTTTAGCAATAGTGGTATGTTAAAGCTAAACTTTCTTTTCATGTTTCTTACATATTTGTTGCTTCCAGCCTTTCCTGAATATGCAATTATATGAAAAAGCACTAAATTTGTTTGAAGATGACCAATCAACTTTGGTAAGTTATGTTGAACTTTTTCTTACTAGATTTCTGTGATGAAAATTTAGTTGTTTTGTGATGCACAAGTGCTTTTACACCGACATTTGTCAAGAACCACAACCATGTCTATGGTGGACACTCTCTTACTGAACTTTGGTAGCATACACACCATTCCTTCTTGCATACACACCACAACCGTATTTAATTATGTATTTGTTTCCCCCCTCTTTTTTCCAGTAGTTAGAACACTGTTCTCATGTTTCCTATATTAATGCATATTATTGTATCCTGTAGTTAGAACACTGTTCTCATGTATCCCGTAGTCAGAACACTATTCTCTCACACACACACATTAACACACACGTGTCCATACATGTTTGTAGATGAATATATGTGTTTGTTTTTCAATGTTCTTGCCTTATTCTCCACAGTTTAGGACTTACATAATTTGTTATTGCTCATAGCAATACTGGGAAACTGGTGGTAACTGCAATATGGCCATAGCATCAGCAAGACTGGGACTTCATTGTGTTGCAATTGGTTATGTTGGTGATGAAATGTATGTGCCACTTCCTCTTAGATGTTGTTCATGATGAAGGAATTGGTATGGTTGGGATGAGTGACCTGAATGACAATGTTGACAGTTCAAGTGCTGCATAGGAGACATTTCTATGCTGGGTTTTGGTGGACCCTTTTCACAGACATGGTTTTTGCAGGTATAAGTAATCAATTAAAGGTTTATTCCTTCTTTAAATTTATATAAATTTTATAGGGAAACCAATTGCCAACTGAATGAATTGCTGTTAGCAAAAGATGGTGCATCACACCTTCTGCTTATTTATTAGTCGAGCAAATTTTTGTAAACAGCCTGCATTCAGTTGGCTGAGCAAGCTATCTATTGAAGTAAAGATGGCAATTAAGCAATCAAAACTCCTGTTCTACAATGGTTATGGCTTTGATAAACTCTCCCCTTGTTTGATTATTTCTACTCTGGATTATGCTGTTGAAGATGGGACAACATTTTTTTTTATCCTGGACCACGAGGAAAGACCCAAGTGACAGGAACACCAGAAGAACAGAGAGCACTTGACAAGTTCTTGAGGATGAGTGATGTTCTTCTACTAACGTCTAAGGAGGTTTGACTTGTAACTCTTCATAAACTGTATGAGCACATTCGTTTTCTTTCCTTCACCATAGCCTTCTATCATTGTATCTTATTTTTGAGGGGATTATATACTCAACTAAGCCTTATCCCAATTATTTGCCATGGATTATGAAAATTGATTTAGCCACCGATAATTATGACTAGGTTAGACATCACTTCTAACTCAGCTTTTATCAACACGGTTATTTCCTTGCTGTAATTGGCTTGTTGCCACCCTTCTATATAAATATTTTGTTTGGTTACCTCATTTTGTGCACATGTTAACTCTTGATAGTTGCTTATTTTGTATCATATTGTTACGAGCCTTTTACTGATTTCCCTCCAATTTGACTGGTATGTTTGACAAATTGAACAGTCTATGCACCAATCCTCCATTTATTCTGCTCAAATCACAGCATCTTTTGAAGATTGTGTCGGCTGCAAAGATGAATAAACCATCACCATATTGAATCAATTAATGCCACAACTGGTCGGGATTACAGATTTTGTTTCCATCTCATTTTTTGTAGGAAGTGTAAATTCTGAAGTTGGCCAGAACTAATTGATAGATTTATGCAATCTGTACCCTCTAGTTAGAATTGGATAGGAGAGCTTTTGATTTTGTTTTATAGTATTTTAGCATGTTCCCAGAGCTTACGGTGCTTTTGGGAAGAGTTTGGTAGTTTTCAAGGTGGTAAACTTGTAACATTAATTGTTTTGAGGTATAAAGACTACATAGTTCTCCAAATGAACTATTCGTACTCATGTCTAAGGCTTCATTGTGGATCGACTGTCTATATTTATCTTCCAGTCCTTTGAAGGAATCTGGAAAGAGTAAATTTGATTCGTTAATAAATGAAACTAACATCCGACATCATCAATTCTATCCATAAGGCAGTGTGGGCGACTTTTGTTGTATCTAATGTTTTTTATATGATGCATCATCCATTCTAGTATAATTTTCACTTTTCATCCTAGTAATATAGCTTATGTTGATGGCTTGTCAGGCTAAATCATTGACTAGCATAGGAAATCCAATACTGGCAGCCCAAGAGTTGCTCAGGAAAGGGGTCCGCACAAAATGGGTGATTGTTAAAATGGGTGCAAAAGGCTCAATTCTAATAACCATGTCAAATATATCTTGTGCACCTGCATTCAAGGTACCATTTATTATGTTGATATGTGCTCATGGCTCATACGAATGTTTACATGATCACTTGTTTGAAGTTATTTGATGCTAGGATCCTGATAAGGAGTATAGTGGCTTCATTTTGCACAAAGGGACATTATTATTTCCTACTTCAGAAGAAATTGGTCTTTGTTTGCAAATGATCAAACTATTTAAAATGAGTCTTGTCCTTGCTTGGCTATCAATGGATCACTAAGTTAAGTTTCCTGAATTTTCTTTTCATCAACAAATTTATGTGCATGTTCAGTGTTACCCAGAAATTTTAGGAATTTAATTCATGTGTTTAATTGTCCAAATAAAGTTATGTCACGTGCTTGCAAGGAAACACCCACTATGACACAGTTATGGCATAGTGTCCAGCCTGTAGATCTGGACACTATTGATAGCTCACCTGGTCAAGAATTTTCTCTTGAAACTGAGCATGAACAGTTTGTTGACCATGAAAAATGTCCTATATTTTGTATAGTTACTTCTGAAAATTCGGACATCACAGCAGTCTTCTTTGTATCTTAATATGTGTTGTCTAGAAAGGATAATTGGTGCATAGTGTTGCATTGCTAGGGGTATCGGAAATTACGAGCCTTTGCTCAGAATTTGAATTCATATGTCTCATATCTGCTTGGGCTTAAATATAGTGTCTCTTGTTTTCTCCGACTGCTACTTGGGAAACTTGCATTGGTTGACTTACATGGCCTTAACCATCAAGAGAAGCTTGCTTTTTGGATCAACACTTACAATTCGTGCATGATGAATGTATGTGAAATCATTCTATGAACATATTTCAATAAACTATTTAAGATATATTTTGGATAGTCCTCCATATATCGGGAGTGGTTGGATTGGTTGGTGCATTCACTTTAAATCCTATGCCATGTTTGCCGTGTGTTTGGTATAAAAGAAAGAGCCACTAACTATATACACAATGCTTCAGGCCTTTCTAGAACATGGAATACTAGAGAGCCCTGAGTTGGTGGTTGCACTGATGCAAAAGGTATTTCCAATCCAGCCAATCCTTCCATTCATGCATTTATACTGTCATATTCTGTATCCTAACAAACACCGATATTACCAAAAGCACATGCTAAATCTAGTAAAGTTTTAAGTTTGTTAGTTCTTATCTATGAGCTTGTATGAACTAAGAAATTATACACAAGGAAAGATTGGAACACATTGTCTTGTTTCATGAATTTTGGTGGTAGAGTTTTAAGTTTCTTAGTTTGCATCTATGAGCTTGCATGAACTACAAAATTAAATGCCTACACAAGGAAAGATTGGAACACATTGTCTTGATTCATCAATTTTGGTGATGTTTTGTTTAGAAATTTGCCACACTCGTTTGTTTGTTTGTTTTTTTATTTTTTTTGGGCTTTTCTTGTCTGCATTAATATGTCTACCATCTTTTTAAAACTCTATTTTGGCAAAGTTGAAAAAGTTATCAAGGGATCATCTGCTATTAACTTGAGTGGTATCTCCCGTTGCTGGCAAAGTAGTACGTGTAGGGTTCAAATCTTGATTATATGGAACATGGGCATGCATGTAATAGTTATTGTGAAAAAATATTAATCATCTTTTTCACCCTGCTTTCATGCTCTTTCAATCTTTTTGATTTATTCCAATGATTTCAATAGCTTTGTGTTTGCTCACTATTGGTGCAGTTAGTTGAACAGTAAAACTCCCATATTAATCAACTTCACTCGTTGTCATGAGAATTGGTAGTGCAGCATAGCTTGTATTACTGATAGGCCAAACATGCGGATTTGAAAAATGAATTTACATATGCTATGTTCCTTGGATTTTGATTATTCTTCATACAAATATACTATCAAATTTTTGAAGCCTTTTTTGAGGCTTTTGGCAATACAATTTATGCCCCAAGGTTGTGACTTGTGGGCCTCTGCCTCCTTTAGGAAAATTTTTTGTTTCTATAATTGCTCAATTAATCAATTTTACTAATCTTTAAAACAGGTTTGTAGTCATATTTTGTATAAAAGTAGTTCAAAGTATCACTTAAAATGATGCCTTTTTTTAATGTGTTTATTTCCTTTAACAGGGTGTGGAAACATGTTGTCCGGAAAGGGGATGCGGTTGTTGATGCCACTTGTGGAAATGGGTATGACACCTTGGTAATGCTCAAAATGGTTGCTGATCAGTCAAAGAGAGGTCGTGTTTATGGAATGGATGTTCAAAAAGTTGCTATAGAAAGCACTTCATCTTTGTTAGATTAATCAGTCAGTTCAAATGAGGTGCTACTTTTGTGCATTTTTCAATTATTTAATTGCATGAGGAAGGCTTCCCTTAAATCTGGGTTTGGAATGCATACACATTGGCAACTCATGGCTATGTAAGTGCCTTTTCCACCAAGTGTGCACACAATTAGTTATAATCTTTTCTTGGCAAAGAGACAGTATGCATATCAAACTTTTGTTTGAAGTGTACTTGATTCTTAATTGATTAGAATATAATTGCACCATAACGTAAGCAAATGGAGTGCATAGCAAGAATGAAAGTTAGAGTTCCAGATTGCACATCTTCTACATTATTGCAAGTCTTTTAAGTGTCCATATAGCTCAAAAGTCTTCAAATATGTTTAGTAAACTTATAATTTACATGTTTATAGCTGCTTGCTCTTTATTAGTGAATCCTTTTTCTGAGGTTTTAAATACCAGGGATGCAATCCTTGTGCTTAGAGAAATGTTTAGTGGAATTACTCTTGCCTAACCTGTACATCGATTAGTTAGGGGGCTTGACTCCCCTATGAAGAAACTAGGTCACTTTTCTGGCCAATGAAAATTAAACCTCAATCTGATGAATCCTTGACACAAATGATTTATATGTTAAATGAATGAACAATGTTGCTGCATGTGTTACAATAATTTTTAAGGAGTCCTAGTATTCACCATAAATATATGTGCACAGTTTAGTTCAGCTGTCTATGGCCATGCCAAACTTTGGATTCAAATCATGAAGTCATGAATCAATTTGTTATATTTGTACAGAAAGAACTTGTTGAGCTATACAACATGTGTCACAGTAAAATGGAGGAAATTGTTCCAAAGGGCGTCACGGTGAGGTATGCACTATTTGATGCTAAATATTCAGCATACCTTTTTGGTTTTGAGTCATTATTTTCTAAATCATGCCACTTCAACATTGTCTTATATTTAAATCTCTCCCCCTACAGTATTCTTACTGAATTCATTAGTCCTAGCAATTCAATCAGCTTACAGACCAGCTTGCTTTTTATTATTTCTTGTAGTTGTTATTTGCAAAACACAAACAATTTGTATGCATGCACCTATTGATCATGTAGGAGAGTTTTATGATGAGGGTTGTTTATCTACTGGCGTTATTTTTGTAAGAGTTTGTGAGGTTTTGAGAATGCAGGCTAAGGTGTTCAGGCCTAGTGCAATAGAAAGGTTGTTATTAAGGGTACCTTGCCTTTGTAATGACCTTTGGTTTCTGTTTGTGGGGTACTTGCTTGCAGTTGGATGTGTTTTAGCAGAATCAGTTCAAGAGGTTTATTGAATGGAGTAGGAAGTTTAATGGGGTTGTATTTACTGCGTTTCTTCTACACAACTGTGCAGGGTTTGAGGATAGTTGCTGGGATGATGCCCAGGGTGATGTTGTGCATTGGAGATGTTTGCTGCCTGTGCATTTTGAAGGCTACAAAGTGTCTGCCAGAATCTGTCTGGTTCAAAGGTACTGAACAACATGCTCAGTAGCTGGACAGATTCCAGGAGCTGAATGTGAAGATCAGAAGATGCAGTAAAGTAGTTAAAAATGGTTTTAATCATCTTGAAGGATTAAAGTCATTTCTTGTATTCTTTCAAACAAATTTGTTCCTTTATTCTTGTAATTGTTTCTTTTATCAAAATTTTTTCCTTTTCTTAGTCTTATTAAATAGTTGAATGGTGTGATTATAAGTCAATATGAATAAAATCAATTTTTTTCCAACTCCTATTTCATAGCTCAAATGCAGATGTGTATGCATCCATAGTCCTATTTCATTAATTAATTTTTATATTTTTTATTTATTTTAAAAATTATTTGTGACGATTTTTTTACGCCGTTAAAAATTAATTAAATAATTATTTTTAAATTTTTTATTGATGTAAAAATATATTTGCAACGATTTTTTATGTCGCTAAAAATTAATTAAATTATTATTTTTAAAAAATTTTATTTATGAAAAATATATTTGCGACGATTTTTTTACGTCACAAAAAATTAATTTAATTATTATTTTTAAAATTTTTTATTTATGAAAATATATTTACGACAATTTTTTTACGTCGCGAAAAATTAATTTAATTATTATTTTTAAAATTTTCTATTTATGAAAATATATTTGCGACAATTTTTTTACGTCGCGAAAAATTAATTTAATTATTATTTTTAAAAATTTCTATTTATGAAAATATATTTGCGACAATTTTTTTACATCGCGAAAAATTAATTTAATTATTATTTTTAAAAATTTTTATTTATAAAAAATTTATTGGCGACGCTTTTTTTACGTCGTTAAAAATAAAATAAATTATTATTTTTAAATTTTTTATTTCTAAAAAATATATTTGCGACGATTTTATTATGTCGCGAAAGATTAATTTAATTGTTATTTTTAAAATTTTTTATTTATATAAAAATTTATTGGTGCCGATTTTTGTACGTCGTGAAATATTAATTTAATTATTTTTTAAAATTTTTTATTTATGAAAAATATATTTGCGATTTTTTTATGTCGTGAAAAATTAATTAAATTATTTTTTTAAAATTTTTTTATGTTGCTAGAATAGTTTGTAGCAACGTTTGTTTATTATTGGCGACAAAAATAAAACGTCGCAAAAAGGTTTTTTTCCTGATGAAAATAAAATTATGTTGCAAAATACTTTTTGCGACGAGGCTATTGCGAAGAACACACGACGAAAAAAAACGTCGCAAAATTTTATATATATTGTATATATATACATATTATAATATAATATAATATTGATATATAATATATTATAATATTTACATATATATATATATTATGAAATTGTTAATATAAAAATAATTTTTTTTTATTTTTTTATTAATGTTTGAATTACTGTTCAAATATATATTTAGGCTGTCCAAACAGGTTTTACTATTTTCTGTATTGTAAATTTATTTTTGAAATCATCTAACCAAACAAGTTTTTTATCTCCAAAAATATCAAAACCACTTTCTTAAAACTCTTCTCAAAAACTGTTTTCAGATACTAGTTTTTGAAACGCATAAAGTAGAGCACCTAGTTACCTCCCACAAAATACTTGTGTTAATTTAAAGTTAAGTGAAAGTAGCGAAGTGATTGTAACATTTTGCATTTGATGGTTTATTGAAAAATAATTGGAATGGGAGGTTTAAGGGTTTAACTAAGGGGATTCTTTGCATGCTTATATGTGTGTGTGAGTTAAGTGTGGCTATTTTAAAAGAAAAAAATGTGATAGACGTTGGGAAAAGGTGTTGGTAATGCCGAAACTCTTATTTCTAAATGTTATTACCACATGTGTGAATTTTAATCCAAATGACCTGAAATTTTGCATGCAACATTTTTAAATGATACTTGATGTGATAATGTGACTTTCGAATGCAAATGAGTATAATATTCGATGCAAAATGTATGAAATGTCGAAAGTGTAGTTTTCAGGATTCAGGGATCGAAATGTGTAGAAACGGACCCCTAGTCAATGTGTTTGACCTTCTTAATCCTAATTGTGATTAAGGTGAGTGATTTTGGGAATTTGGAGAGAAAATGTGATCCCTAGAACAAAAGTGCTAATGTGTGAGTAGATAGTGCGGTGACCGGGGTTATCGGGGCACGTTGAGGTGCATCATTTGCATGCATTAGCACATGATTAACTATTAAATGTAATAAACATATTGATATTGGAATTACAAATGTGTTAGGTGGAACGAGTGAGACAGTCAACATTGGAACAAATATGGTGACACCGAAAGGATCCACAGATATGGTGAGTGTATATCTTATATGTTTTGAAAATGCTATTATAAGATAATAGTAAATGATAGAATTTAATAGCTTTTCTCCAAGATTATGTGCTACTTGTCTATGTGATTGCATGATGTTTTGTACTATGTATTGTGTATTGGGGAATGTGGCGCACTGTTTGAGACAAAGGGCATCGATGCCTGATCACTAGGCGTGTAGTGGTGTGCTAGCACTGTGGTGTTCTCGGGTGGTTTGGGAGACACAAATCAATGTGGGATCGATTACCTAATGAGGGATAGTATGGATGTAATGTGGCTTGTGAATTCTTTGGAATTGAATTGATATTGTTGTTTGATACGTGTATCTACTTATTTTAGTGTATTACTATCATTTCCATTTCATATACAACATGTATAGGCACTGAGCGTGTGGTTTAGCTCACACCCCTATAGTTCTTTTTTTTAGGTACTGTAAAGGAAGATACAGACTGGTCCACTATCCAGTTGTTTGAGTCTTGTACAACGTTAGTGTGATATTATTCAGGTAGAGTGTCAGTATGACTAATTTCTGGGTTGTGTATTATATTTATGAGAGATTATTATGGCAGATAAATAGTATATATTTGTAAGTAGACTTAGCAGGCATACTTTGTTATGTATGCTATGTGGGTGTGGGATTTTGTATATGTCTATAACCGAGGAAACAAATGATTGACGTAGGTGTTTTATATATGGTACATGTTATGAGACAAGTTTTACCATCATGCTTAATTACTAAGGTGATGAGTGGTGTTGTTGCACCTGTGGGATTATTTCATGTTTGATTAATCCAGATTATAATAATTGTAAACAGGTGTATTAAAAATCTCGTTGCACCTCATCCTTGGGAGACCAGGATGGGATGTGACAGTTTAAATAAATTAATAAGACATATGTGGGCTAAGCATCCTCAAGCCCATTTATTCTAAGCTAATAATAAAAATCTTTTAAACAAAATGAAGGCCTTAACAACAAAATGCCCTATCTCTATGTCATGTCTTCATGTCTTCCACAGCTTAGATCAAGTGGATCAAAATTGGTTCGCCTTCTTTCGATACCAGCTTGAGTGTTGGGCTCTTGCTTGCTTCATCCTAGATGGATTGCACCAATCCTTGCATTGCTTCCTTGATCTTCTTGGCTCTTGATCTTGTAATTGGCCCTCTGGAACTTGCAAATGATCTTTAAGGGTAGGCCCACCTTGGTTCCCATCATTCCCCCTTTCCTCAAAATGATTCATCCTCGAATCTTCACCTTGCAAATTTCTAATCGTTGCTTCTTGCTGATCAATCCTATCCCTCACTTCCCCCAACACCAAGTTCAACTACTCAAATTGTTGTTGCATGCCCTACAACATAAAGAATGGGTTATCGGTCATCCCCCTTGGTGATAAGCCACTTCGGTGAGACATTGTAATGTGCTGCACAAAAAGAATGTTAGTGGTAAAAAAAAAAAAAAAACCTCGCACACTACCTTACGTGTTTCACTCTTAATTTTTTTTTTGGAGCCTTATCCTTAAAGGGGCTGCATACATCACTATAGTTGGTATCTTGTCTTATAATTACTCTTTCATTTGTATAATTTTCTTGATTCTTGTGTCATTTTATTCCTTTTACATTTCTCTTGTTTCTTGGGCCAAATTACTAGTTGGGATTAAACAAGGTTGCATTTTCTTGACTAAGTTCAATTAGATCTTAAAGAACTTGAGTGGGAAAACTCTTGAGGTAAAAGGCAAGAGAGTGTGAGACTATTATCGTGAAAAAGCCAATTAAGAGTGAAACACGAGCAGAGTGTCATCAATTGAGTGTAAACACGTAAGGGAGTGTGTTATGTTTTTTTTTTTTTACCACTAACATTCTTTTTGTCCAACACATTACAATGTCTCATCAAAGTGGCTCATCACCAAGGGGATGACCGATAACCCATTCTTTACATTGTAGGCCATGCAACAACAATTTGAGCGGTTGAACTTGGTCTTGGGGGAAGTGAGGGAGAGCATGAGCCCATGTGTAGTACCAGTGCTACTAGTGCCAAAGAAGGATGAGACGTGGAGGATGTGCATTGATTGCAGGGCTATCAACAATATCATAGTGAAGATTCGAGGGAATGATGGGAACCAAGGTGGGCCTACTCTTAAATTCCAGAGGGTCAATTACAAGATCAAGAGTCAAGAAGATCAAGGAAGCAATGCAATGATTGGTGCAATCCACCTAGGATGAAGCTAGCAAGAGCCCAACACTCAAGATGGGCTCCAAAGAAGAAGAGACAATATGGTAGAAAATATTGAATTTTAATTGTGAGTTGAGTTTACTTCTCTTGTTCTTGATTGAACTTTTGAACTTATCATAGGTAAATCACAACCTTCGTGGCGTTCGTCCTTGTAATCTGGGTTTTTGAGATAGGTTTTTCAACGGGTCTAGATTTTAATATAATCTAGGTTCTTGAAACGAGTTCTCAACGGGTTTAGATTCTCCATCCATAAACTTGAGTTTGGCTCTCTTGGGTTGTGTTTTCCAATATTGTTGTTAGGTCTCAAAGCAAGTCGATTGGGGTTTACATCAACGTGCATAAAACCTTATACACTACATGAAACTGTCCTAACAGTTGTTAAGCACACAATCACCTTTTGCTTTGTTGTGCTTGCCACGTGTCACACTCCATTTTTGACAAGTGTCCTATGACATATCAAAGTATACATTATACCTTCTCAGTTACTGCAGGTATTTGACTTCCCTCATTTCTTCCAAAATGAAAACAGATCCAATATTACAATTATCAGTCTCGTCTATACACAATTAATCCATTTGTGTATATGAACTCTCCAAAAATACATTATACTGATCTCATTATATTCAAATATTCCTCAAAATTTAATCCCCAATTATAACCTTTATGGCATGTTTGTTTTGAGGATTCCTATGGATGGGATTAAGAAATTTATTCCTTACATTCCAATACCCATGAAAATTAGTACCAGTAATAGAAAGTATTTCAATCCCCTCCCATGTTTTTTTAGTTCAATAGGTACTATAGTGGGTGCTACAAACAACCATCTATTTCTATGCATCTTGTATTACCAAAGATACAATTTTACCCTTAGCATCA
>CAUOFW020005698.1:0-26335 GCA_963454935.2 Ilex paraguariensis | reverse complement strand
AAAAAATTAAATTGCAATTTAAATTTTAAAATAAAATGTAAGCATTGTCTGAAGTCCAAAAATTTAAGCAAAAAATATTAAAGATTATAAAAGCATTAAAAATTAAGAAAAAATATTAAAATATAGAAAAATTCCATCTAACTTAATAAAATAAAATGTACGTAGTGCCTCAACTCAAAAAATTGGCAGCCCTGAATTTGGATGCTATTGTGATTTATTATTAATATTTTAAATTTTCTCCTAAAATAGAAAAAATGGATTACCAATGCAATAAAAATTTCACAAAAATCAATAAAAAAAAATAGAAAACTATAACCTTACGGATTAAAATAAACTGTATCGTATTGTCTGGAGTCTAAAAAACTTTGCGGCGCTGAATTTGGACTCTGCAATTATTAATTATTAATTTTTTTGAATTCATTCTTAAATTAGAAAAAAAAATTGGATTATCAAAGCATTAAAAATTACACAAAAATTAGTAACACAAGATAAAATTACCATCTAACTTATTGAAATAAAATGTACGTATTCTCTGGAGTTGAAAAAATTGGTGGCACTGAATTTGGATTACGCTACGATTTATTATGAATTTTTTTAATTCTTCCCTAAAATAGAAAAAATGGATTGGCAAAGCATAAAAAATTATCAAAAAATTGAAATCTCACTTATTAAAATAAAATGCACGTATTTTCTGGAGTCTAAAAATACTGGCATGACTGAATTCAAACTCTCATATGATTTATTTATTTTTTTATTTTTTTCCTAAAATAAAAAAAAGGATTAACAAAGCAATAAAAATTACACACAAATTATTAAGAAAAATAGAAAAATGCAATCAAACTTATTAAAATAAAATGTACAGATTGTCTGGAGTCTATAAAAATTGGTGGCACTAATTTCGACGCTACTATGATTTATTATTAATTTTTAAATTTTTTTCCTACAATAGAAAAAATGGATTATCAAAGTATTAAAATTCCGCAAATGTTATTATGAAATAGAAAATTGCAATCTAAATATTAAAAATAAAATGTAAGTATTGTTTAGAGTCTAAAAAAATTGGCGGCACTGAATTTGGACTTTCCAATGATTTATTACTAATTTTTCAAATTCTTTCCAACAATAGAAAATTTGAATTATAAAAATTTTAAAATGGCCAAAAAATTATTACAAAATAGAAAATTGCAATCTAACATATTCAAATAAAATATACGTATTATCTAGAGTCTAAAACAATTAGCGGCGCTACGTTCAGACTCCGCTATTATTTCTTATTAATTTTTTAAATTCTTTCCTAAAATAGAAAAAAAAAGATTATCAAGAGAGCAAAAATTATTAAAAAAATAGAAAATTGCAGTGTAACTTATAAAATAAAATGTACGTATTGTTTGAGTCTAAACAAATTGGTGGCACTGAATTTGGACTCTGTTATGTTTTATTATAAAATTTTCAAATTCTTTCCAAAAATAAAAAAATATGAATTATCAAAGTATTAAACATTGCACATAAATTATTAAAAAAATAAATTATAATCTAACTTATTAAAATAAAATGTAAGCATTGTTTGGAGTCTAAAAAAATTTGTGGCACTAAATTCGAACTCTGCTATGATTTATTATTAATTTTTCAAATTCTTTTTTCAAATGAAAAAAAAAAGATTATCAAAAAACAAACAATCGCACAAAATTTTTAAAAAAGGCAAATTGAAATCTAACTTTATTAAAATAAAATGTACGTATTGTTTGGAATCTAAAAAAATTTGTGACACTGAATTCAAACTTTGCTATAATTTATTATTAATGTTTTAATTCTTTCCAAAAATAGAAAAAAAAAGGGATTATGAAAGAACTAAAAATTGTACAAAAATTATTAAAAAATATAAAATTACAATCTAACTTATTAAAATAAAATGGACGTACTGTTTGGAGTCTAAAAAAATTGGTGGCACTGAATTTGGACTCTGCTGTGATTTATTATTAATTTTTCAAAATTTTTTCTTAAATGGAAAAAATGGATTATCAAAGAATTAAAAATTACACAAAAAATATTAAAAAATAGAAATTGAGATCTAACTTATTAAAATAAAATGTACGTATTGTCTAGAAACTAAAAAAATTAGAGGTGCTGAATTTGGACTCTCCTATTGTTTATTATTAATTTCTTAATTTCTTTCCTCAACTGGAAAAAAGGGATTATCAAAATATTAAAAAATTACCCAAAAATTATTAAAAAAATAGAAAATTGCAATCCACCTTGTTAAAATAAAATCTACATATTATCTAGAGTCAAAAAAAATTGACAGCACTGAATTAAAAAAAAAAAGAAAAAGAAAAATGCTATCTAACTTTGTAAAAAAAAATTTACGTTGTGCCAGGACTCTAAAAAAAATTTGCAGCACTGAATTTGGATTCTGCTAAGATTTATTTTTAATTTTTCAAATTTTCTCCTAAAATAGAAAAAAAAAATGGATTATCAATGCAATAAAAATTGCTCAAAAATCATTAAAAATTAGAAAAATGTAACCTTACAGATTTAAATAAACTATATGTATCGTCTGCAGTCTAAAAAACTTGGCGGCACTGAATTTGGACTCTGCAATTATTAATTATTAATTTTTTAAATTCTTTCTTAAAATAGAAAAAATGGATTATCAAAGAATTTAAAATTACACAAAAATTAGTAACAAAAGAGAAAATTACAATCTAACTTATTGAAATAAAATGTACGTGTTGTCTGGAGTTGAAAAAATTTGGTGGCATTTTATTTGGATTATGCTACGATTTATTATGAATTTTTCAAATTATTCCCTCAAATAGAAAAAATGGATTGTCAAAGCATAAAAATTGCGCAAAAATTATTAGAAAATAGAAAATTGAGATCTCACTTATTGAAATAAAATGTACATATTGTCTTGAGTCTAAAAATATTGCCAGTGCTGAATTTAGACTTTTATATGATTTATTATCAAATTTTTTAATTTGATAATCTAAATTACAATCGAAGTTATTGAAATAAAATATACGTATTGTTTGGAGTTAAAAAAAATTGGTGGCATTGAATTTGGATTATGCTATGATTTATTATGAATTTTTAAATTCTTTCCTACAATAGAAAATTTGATGGATTATCAAAGTATTAAAAATTCCACAAAAGCTATTATAAAATAGAAAATTGCAAACTAACTATTAAAATAAAATGTAAGTATTTTCTGTAGTCTAAAAACATTGGCGGTACTAAATTAGGAATTTCCAATGATTTATTACTAATTTTTCAAATTCTTTCCTACAATAGAAAATTTGAATTATAAAAACTTTTAAAATGGCCAAAACATTATTACAAAATAGAAAATTGCAGTCTAACATATTCAAATAAAATATACGCATTGTCTACAGTTTAAAAAAATTAGCGGCGCTAAGTTCGAACTCTGCTATGATTTCTTATTAATTTTAAAATTCATTCCTAAAATAGGAAAAAAGGATTATCAAAGAGTAAAATTTGCACAAAAATTATTTAAAAGTAGAAAATTGATATGTAACTGTAATACCCCACATGCGTTTAAAAAAAAAAATAAAATAAAATAAAATAAAATAAAAGATAATAAAAGACATAGGTGTTCAGTAATTATTTCATTTGAAATGATAAAATAGTATAACTCAAGGAAAGAGTAGTTAAAAGATTAGTTTCGGTATGAAAATGTACAAAATAAATCATAAAAGAACTTGAACTAATTAGGTCGATGTAGAAAAGTATGTAGGATTAGTTAGGATTAAAGTTGGAAGGATTGGAAGTGAAAAGGGGCGCCCAAATGGGCGCTGGGGCGCTGCTCCGGGTACATTGCCTACTCCGGACCAGTTGTCGTAGAATCGTCATAACTCTTGCTACAATGGTCCGATTGAGCTGAAATTTTGACACAATGCAGAAGACATCTATATCTACAACTTTAATGTTTTGCACTTTTTCAGATTCAAAGTTTATGATGATCAAAAATAAGGAAAACAGTAAGTCTGGAAAACCCCCAAAACAGACGATGAACAGTAAAAGTCGGGATTTTTGGGTTTTAAAACACCCATTCCAAGCCCTATTTCTCCCATTCTTCATTTCCCTTCCACTCTAAATACCTTAGAGCCCTAAGAGAAGAGAAAAGGGAGAGAAAAACACCAAGGTCAAGAGAGATTCCCACCTCATAAAGATCAAAACCGAATTTCTCAAGTTTTCTCTTCTCCACCCATTTCTTTTGCTTCTATTCCTCAACCACTCACACCCAAATCTCTAGAAACCCTAGGAGGACGAAATTAAGAGGAAAAGGAAGGAGAATAGGAAGATTTTGAATCTTGGGTCTTAGATTGAAGCTACAACCAAGAGGTAGGGGATTTCTTCCTAATTTATTACATTGAGGCTAGGGTTTATGTATATACATATGTTTTCCACTCTCATCCATATTTATTTGATATGATTTGTATGATTCTTAATTCTCCTTGTAATAAATGCTATGTTTGAATAATGGGATGGTTTGGTAACCATTAAATTTCTCTTTTTCATCTTCCAAACTTGGTTTTAAGAAAAATTGAGTTTTCTCCATATATTGCCTTGGTTCTCACTTTATAAATTTAGTGTTCGATATTGTTCAACGAAAATGATCTTTATATTGATCTTTTGCTCATTTTAATTCCATCTTGCTATGACGCTTTACTTGTGAAATTTGGGTATTTTGCGATTAATTGGTAAAATGTGAATTGATTGAGAATATGTTGGTTTACTCATTGTATGGTGGTTGGGAGGGACTTGGATTACCTACGAGATATGCCGTAGAGTGTAAATGTCAGTTGAACCCAGTGGGGGGGGAGATGGTTTCTTGCACTTGTAGTGAGTTGTCATTTGGTAATGCGACCACTATCGTACGCCTGGAGTTCGAACTAGGGTTGGTATACCATTCCTGGGGAGGGACTCGTCACTGCCATTGGGATGGTAGACGCCCCTTCCCTAAGTACTTGTGATTGTGATTATAAATGGGTGGACTAGGTATAATCGTTGGGTAGATTCATGAGAAACAATCAACATACATGGTACGGGGATGAACCAACATAAATGTGATGATTGGCTGGAATGGCTTGGCCGGTGCATTGGTATGGGACGATGCATCGGAGGGAGCCCCTCCTAATTGACTTAATGTTGGAAATGGTTTGCTATGGTTAAACTTAATTTATTTCTCTCCTTAACTACTGTATGGCTTAAACTTGAGATCTATTTAAAATGTCCCGTTTTACTTCAAATTCATATATGTTATTTATGAAATGTGACCGACCCGTTTTGTATTTTATAAACCTTGTTGGAGTTGGGAAGATTTTGCTACAGAGCCTAGTGCTCATCCCCTACTGTTAACATTTTTCAGACTATATCCTTGAGGAGGAGCCAGGAGTCGAGGAGCCCGTTCTTTGGGAGACTCCGATCGACGGGAGCGTAGATCCCGAGGTGGACGCCTAGAGCGGCCCTTCTATTTTGTTCTAGACTAGGCTATGTTTTTTTGAAAGATTGTAAAGTCTAGTTATCTTTTGAAATTCCGCTGCTTATCATAGTTTAATTCTTTGGGAATGTACATGCCATTGTGGGCATATTTTTTTGGGTTAACATGTAAATTTGATGGATTGATTATATAGTAGTTAATTGGACCCGCTGTGGTCATTATAGTAGAATTGCACAGGTTGGATTTTGTGGTAGAGCTCCCCGTACAAAGGAGACTCTGCCCGAATTTTGTTAAAATATCAATGGTTGATGGATAAAAATTTCTTATTTATGGATTTATTTAGTGCTCTCATGATTGTGAAAGGTTTTAGAATGTAATGCCGTCCGAGGGGGTATTTGGGGCGTTATAGTAACTTATTAAAATAAAATGTAAGTATTGTTTGAAGTCTAAACAAATTGGCGGCATTGAATTTGAACTCAGCTATGATTTATTATTAATTTTTCAAATATTAATAATAAATTATAGCAGTGTCCAAATTTGGTGCCACCAATTTTTAGACTCTAGACAATTTGTACATTTTATTTTAATATGTTTGATTGTAGTTTTCTATTTTTTTATAATAATTTTTGTGTAATTTTTAATGCTTTGATAATCCCTTTTATTCATTATAGGAAAAAAATAAAAAATTTGATAATAAACCATATGAGAGTTTGAATTCAGCACTGGCAATATTTTTAGACTCAAGACAATACATATATTTTATTTCAATAAGTGGGATCTCAATTTTCTATTTTCTAATAATTTTTGCGCAATTTTTTATGCTTTGACAATCCATTTTTTCTATTTGAGGGAAGAATTTGAAAAATTCATAATAAATCGTAGCATAATCCAAATACAATGCCACCAAATTTTTTCAACTCCAGACAGCACGTACATTCTATTTCAATAAGTTAGATTGTAATTTTTTCTTTTGTCACTAATTTTTGTGTAATTTTTAATGTTTTGATAATCCATTTTTTTCTATTTTAAGAAAGAATTTAATATTTAATAATTACAAAGTCCAAATTTAGTGCCGCCATGTTTTTTAGACTTTAGACAATACGTACAGTTTATTTGAATCAGTAAGGTTACATTTTTCTATTTTTAATGATTTTTGTGCAATTTTTATTGCGTTGATAATCCATTTTTCCAATTTTACGAGAAAATTTGGAAAATTAATAATAAATTATAGCAGCGTCCAAATTTAGTGATGCCAATTTGTTTAGAGTCCAGGTACTATGTACATTTTATTTTACTAAGTTAGATTGCCTTGTTCTATTTTTTAACTTTTTTTGCTTAATTTTTAATGCTTTTATAATCCTTTTTTCCAATTTTAGGAAAGTAATGAGAAAATTAATAATAAATAGTAAGAGAGTCTGAATTCAACACCTCTAATTTTTTTAGATTCCAGAAAATATGTACATTTTATTTTAATAAGTTAGATCTCAATTTCTATTTTTTGTGTAATTTTAATACTTTAATAATCTATTTTTTCCATTTTAGAAAAACTTTTGAAAAATTAATAATAAATCACAACAAAGTCCAAATTTAGTGCCACCAATTTTTTTAGACTCCAAACAGTACGTCCATTTTGTTTTAATAAGTTAGATTGTAATTTTCTGTTTTTTAATAATTTTTGTGTAATGTTTAGTTCTTGATAATCCTTTTTTTCATTTTCGGAAGAATTTAAAAAATTATTAAAAAATTATCACAGAGTCTAAATTTAGTGTTGCCAATTTTTTTAGACTCCAAAAAATATGTACATTTTATTTTAATAAAGTTAGATTTCAATTTGCCTTTTTTAATAATTTTGTGTGATTTTTAGTTCCTTGATAATTCTTTTTTTTTCATTTGAGGAAAGAATTTGAAAAATTAATAATAAATCATAGAAGAGTCTGAATTTAGCGACACCAATTTTTTTAGACTCCAGACAATGCTTACATTTTATTTTAATAAGCTAGATTGCAATTTTATTTTTTTTAATAATTTTTGTGCAATTTTTAATACTTTGATAATTAATTTTTTTATTTGTCTAAATAATTTGAAAAATTAGTAATAAATCATAGCATAGTCCAAATTCAATGCGCCCATTTGTTTAGGACTCCAAACAATACGTACATTTTATTTTAATAAGTTACATTGTAATTTTCTATTTTTCAATAATTTTTGTGTCATTTTTACTCCCTTTGATAATCCTTTTTTTTTTTTCTATTTTAGGAAAAAATTTGAAAAATTAATAAGAAATAACAGCATAGTACAAACTTAGCGGCGCTAATTTTTTTGGACTCTAGGCAATACGTACATTTTGTTTGAATATGTTAGATTGCAATTTTCTATTTTGTAATCATTTTTTGGCCATTTAAAAAGTTTTTATAATTCAATTTTTTTAGTGTAGGAAAGAATTTAAAAAATTAGTAATAAATCATTGGAAAGTCCTAATTCAGTGCCGCCAATTTTTTAAGACTGCAAACAATACTTACATTTTATTTTAATACTTAGATTGCAATTTTCTATTTTATAATAACTTTGTGGAATTTTTAGTACTTTGATAATCCACTTTTTCTAATTTAGGAAAAAAATTAAAAATAATAATAAATCATAGCAGCGTCCAAATTTGGTGCCACCAATATTTTTAGACTCTAGACAATCTGTACATTTTATTTTAATAAGTTTCATTGTAGTTTTTCTATAATTTTTTTATAATTTTTGTGTAATTTTTAATGCTTTGATAATCCTTTTTTTTTTATTTTAGGTAAAAAGTAAAAAAATTAATAATGAATCATATGAGAGTTTGAATCAGCCCAGTCAATATTTTTGGACTCCAGACAATACGTACATTTTATTTTAATAAGTGAGATCTCAATTTTCTATTTTCTTATAATTTTTGTGCAAATTTTTATGCTTTGACAATCCAATTTTTCTATTTTAGGGAAGAATTTAAAAAATTCATAATAAATAGTAGCATAATCCAAATTCAGTGCCACCAATTTTTTTCAACTCCAGACAATACGTACATTTTATTTTCAATATGTTAGATTATAATTTTCTCTTTTGTTACTAATTTTTGTGGAAGTTTTAATGCTTTGACAATCCATTTTTTTCTATTTTAAGAAAGAATTTAAAAAATTCATAATTAGTAATTGTAGAGTCCAAATTCAGTGCTGCCAAGTTTTTTAGACTCCAGACAATTGGTATAGCTTATTTTAATCAGTAAGGTTACATTTTTCTATTTTTTGATGTTTTTTGTGCAATTTTTATTGCGTTGATAATCCATTTTTTCTATTTTAGGAGAAAATTTGAAAAATTAATAATAAATCATAACAACGTCCAAATTCAGAGCTGCCAATTTTTTTAGGGTTTAGGCACTAAGTACATTTTATTTTACTAAGTTAGATTTCATTTTTCTATTTTTTAATATTTTTTGCTTAATTCTTTACACTTTTATAATCCTTTTTTTCAATTTTAGGAAAGTAGTGAGAAAATTAATAATAAAAATAAGAGAATCTGAATTCATAACCGCCAATTTTTTTAGACTCCATAAAATAAGTACATTTTATTTTAATAAGTTAGATTGCAATTTTCTATTTTCAATAATTTGTGTAATTTTTATTGCATGTATAATCCATTTTCTCTATTTCGTGAAAGAATTTGAAAAATTAATAATAAATCATAGCAGTGTCCTAATTCAGTGCCGTCAATTTTTTTAGAGTCCAGACAATACATAGATTTTATTTTAACAAGGTGGATTGCAATTTTCTATTTTTTAATAATTTTGGGGTAATTTGTTAATGTTTTGATATTCCCTTTTTTCCAGTTAAGGAAAGAAATTAATAAATTAATAATAAATATTAGGAGAGTTCGAATTCAACACCTCTAATTTTTTTAGATTATGGACAATACGTACATTTTATTTTAATAAATTAGATCTCAATTTCTATTTTTTTGTGTAATTTTTAATACTTTGATAATCTATTTTTTCATTTTAGAAAAAATTTTGAAAAATTAATAATAAATTACAGCAGAGTCCAAATTTGAAAATTTTTATAATTCAATTTTTCTAGTGTAGGGAAGAATTTAAAAAATTAGTAATAAATCATTGGAAAGTCCTAATTTAGTGCCGCCAATTTTTTTAGACTGTAGACAATACTTACATTTTATTTTTAATACTTAGATTGCAATTTTCTATTTTATAATAACTTTTGTGGAATTTTTAATACTTTGATAATCCATTTTTTCTAATTTAGGACAAAAATTAAAAATTAATAATAAATCATTTGGGGAAAGAATTTGAAAAATTAATAATAAATCATAGCAGAGTCTGAATTTAGCGACGCCAATTTTTTTAGACTCTAGACAATGCTTACATTTTATTTTAATAAGTTAGATTGTAATTTTATTTTTTTTAATAAATTTTGTAGATTTTATTTTAATATGTTACACTGTAATTTTCTATTTTTGAATAATTTTTGTGCAATTTTTACTCTCTTTGATAATCTTTTTTTTTCTATTTTAGGAAAGAATTTGAAAAAATAATAAGAAATCATAGCAGAGTTCGAACTTAGCGCTACTAAGTTTTTTAGACCCTAGGCAATGCTTAATTCTTATTTGAATATGTTAGATTGCAATTTTCTATTTTGTATAATTGTTTGGCCATTTTAAATTTTTCATAATTCAAATTTTCTATTGTAGGAAAGAATTTGAAAAATTAGTAATAAATCATTGGAAAGTCCAAATTCAGTGCCGCCAACTTTTTTGGACTCCAGACAATACTTACATTTTATTTTAATATTTATATTGCAATTTCCTATTTTATAATAAATTTTGTGGAATTTTTAATTCTTGGTTAATCCATTTTTTCTATTTTAGGAAAAAAATTTAAAAATTAATAATAAATCATAGCAGCGTCCAAATTCAGTGCTACCAACTTTTTTAAACACCAGACAATCTGAACATTTTATTTTAATAAGTTTGATTGCAGTTTTCTATTTTTTTTTAATATTTTTTTGTAATTTTTAATGCTATCATAATCCCTTTTTTCCATTTTAGGAAAAAACAAAAAAATTAATAATAAATCATATGAGAGTTTGAATTCAGCCCTGCCAATATTTTTAGACTCCAGACAATACATACATTTTATTTTAATAAGTGAGATTTCAATTTTTATTTTCTAATAATTTTGTGCAATTTTTTATGCATTGACAATCCATTTTTTCTATTTTTATGTAAGAATTTAAAAAATTCATAATAAATCGTAGCATAATCCAAATTCAGTGCCACCAATTTTTTTCAACTCTAGACAATACGTACATTTTATTTTAATAAGTTAGATTTCAATTTCTATTTTTTAATGTTTTTTGTGTTATTTTTAATTCTTTGATAATCCATTTTTCCCATTTTAGAAAAACTTTTGAAAAATTAATAATAAATCATAGTAGAGTCTAAATTCAGTGCCACCAATTTTTTTAGACTCCAAACAATACATCCATTTTATTTTAATAAGTTAGATTGTAATTTTCTATTTTTAATAATTATTCTGCAATTTTTAGTACTTTGATAATCCCTTTTTTCCATTTTTTGGATAGAATTTGAAAAATTAATAAAAATTATAGCAGAGTCCGAATTTAGTGTCGCCAATTTTTTTATACTCCAAACAATAAGTACATTTTATTTTAATAAGTTAGATTTCAATTTGCCTTTTTGTAATAATTTTGTCCAATTTTTAGTTCTTTGATAATCCTCTTTTTTTCATTTGAGGAAAGAATTTGAAAAATTAATAATAAATCATAGCAAAGTCCGAATTTAGCACAACCAAATTTTTTAGACTCCAGACAATACTTACATTTTATTTTTTTAATAAATTTTTTGCAATTTCTAATACTTTGATTATTCCTTTTTTTTTTTTTTACTTTAGGAAAGGATTTGAAAAATTAATAATAAATCATAGCAGAGACCAAATTCGATGCCGCCAATTTGTTTAGACTCCAAACAATACATACATTTTATTTTAATAAGTTACACTACAATTGTCTATTTTTTATAATTTTTGTGCAATTTTTACTCTCTTTGACATTTTTTACACTAAAATTGTCAATTTGTACATTTTATTTTTTTATAATTTTTGTGCAATCTATTTTAAGAAAGAATTTAAAAAATTAATAATTAATAATTACGGAGTCCAAAATCTATGCTGCCAAGGTTTTTTAGACTGCAGACAATAGGTATTGTATGGAGTCTAAACAAATTGGTGACACTGAATTTGGGCTCTACTGTAATTTATTATTAATTTTTCAAACATTTTTCTGAAATGGAAAAAATGGATTATCAAAGTATTAAAAATTACACAAAAAATATTAAAAAATAGAAATTGAGATCTAACTTATTAAAATAAAATGTACGTATTGTCTTAAATCTAAAAAAATTAGAGGTGCTGAATTTGGACTCTCCTATTATTTATTATTAATTTCTTTCCTCAACTGGAAAAAATGGATTATTAAAACATTAAAAAACTGCCCAAAATTTATTAAAAAAATTAAAAATTAAAATCCACCTTGTTAAAATGAAATCTGTGTATTGTCTGGAGTCAAAAAAAATTGGTGGCACTGAATTTGGACTCTGCCGTGATTTATTAGTAATTTTTTAACAGTTTTTATAAAATGGAAAAAATGGATTATCAAAATATTAAAAATTACACAAAAAATAGAAATTTAGATCTAACTTATTAAAATAAAACGTAAGCATTGTCTAAAGTCTAAAAAAATTGGCAGCACTAAATTCGGACTCTACTATGATTTATATTAATTTCTCAAATTCTTTCCTCAAATGAAAAAAAAGGATTATCAAAACATTAAAAAATTGCCCAAAAATTATTAAAAAATAGAAAATTGCAATCAAACTTATTAAAAATAAAATTACGTATTGTCTAGAGTCTAAAAGAATTGACGGCACTGAATTAGGATACGGCTATGATTTATTATTAATTCTTTAAATTCCTTCATGAAATAGAAAAAATGGATTATAGATGCAATAAAAATTACACAAAAATTATTGAAAAATAGAAATTTGCAATCTAACTTATTAAAATAAAAAGTACATATTTTATGGAGTCTGAAAAAATTGGCGACAATGAATTCAGACTCTCTTATTATTTGTTATTAATTTTCTCATTACTTTCCCAAAATTGAAAAAAAAAAAAAGGATTATAGAAGCATTAAAAATTAAGAAAAAATATTAAAAAATAGAAAAATGCAATCTAACTTAGTCAAATAATATCTACGTAGTGCCTGGACTCTAAAAAAATTGGTAGCCATGAATTTGGACGCTGCTGTGATTTATTATTAATTTTTTTTTAATATTCTCCTAAAATAGGAAAAATGGATTATCAATGCAATAAAAATTGCACAAAAATATTAAAAAAATAGAAAAATGTAACCTTACTGATTAAAATAAACTGTACGCATTGTCTGCAGTCTAAAAAAACTTGGTGGCACTGAATTTGGACTCTGTAATTACTAATTATTAATTTTTAAATCCTTTCCTAAGTAAAAAAAAAAAAAGGAATAATCAAAGTATTAGAAATTGCACAAAATTTATTAAAATAATAAAATGTAAGTATTGTCTGGAGTCTAAAAAATTTGGTTGTGCTAAATTCGGACTCTGCTATGATTTATTATTAATTTTTCAAATTCTTTCCTCAAATGAAAAAAATAGGATTATCAAAGAACTAAAAATTGGACAAAATTATTAAAAAAGGAAAATTGAAATCTAACTTATTAAAATAAAATGTGCTTATTGTTTGGAGTATACAAAAATTGGCGACACTAAATTCGGACTCTGCTATAATTTTTATTAATTTTTCAAATTCTATCCAAAAAAGGAAAAAAGGGATTATCAAAGTACTAAAAATTTCAGAATAATTATTAAAAAATAGAAAATTACAATCTAACTTATTAAAATAAAATGGACGTATTGATTGGAGTCTAAAAAAAATTGATGGCACTGAATTTAGACTTTACTATGATTTATTATTAATTTTTCAAAATTTTTTCTAAAATAGAAAAAATGGATTATCAAAGAATTAAAAATAACACAAAAAACATTAAAAAATAGAAATTAAAATCTAACTTATTAAAATAAAGTGTACGTATTGTCTGGAGTTGAAAAAAATTGGTGGCACTGAATTTGGATTATGCTACGATTTATCATGAATTTTATAAATTCTTACATAAAAATAGAAAAAATGGATTGTCAATGGATAAAAAATTGCACAAAAATTTTTAGAAAATAAAAAATTGAAATCTCACTTATTAAAATAAAATGTATGTATTGTCTGGAGTCTAAAAATATTGGCAAATCTGAATTCAAACTCTCATATGATTTATTATTAATTTTTTTGTTTTTTCCTAAAATGAAAAATAGGGATTATGATAGCATTAAAAATTACAAAAAATATTAAAAAAAATAGAAAACTATAATCAAACTTATTAAAATAAAATGTACAGATTGTCTAGAGTTTAGAAAAATTGGTGGCACCAAATTTGGATGCTACTTTGATTCATTATTAATTTTTAAATTTTTTTCCTAAAATTGAGAGGATGGATTATCAAAGTATTAGAAATTCCACAAAAGCTATTATAAAATAGAAAATTGCAATCTAAATATTAAAATAAAATGTAAGTATTGTCTGGAGTCTAAAAAAATTGGCGGCACTGAATTAGGACTTTCCAATTATTTATTACTAATTTTTCAAATTTGTTCCCACAATAGAAAATTTGAATTTTAAAAACTTTTAAAATGGCCACAAAATTATTACAAAATAGAAATATGGAATCTAATATATTCAAATAAAATGTACCCATTGTCTTAGAGTCTAAAAAAATTAGCGACAGTATGTTCGAATGTTGCTGTGAGTTCTTATTAATTTTTTAAATTCTTTCCTAAAATAGAAAAAAAGGATTATCGAAGAGAGTAAAAATTGCACAAAAATTATAAATAAAAAAAAAAGACAATTGGATTGTAACTTATTAAAATAAAATGTACGTATTGTTTGGAGTCTAAACAAATTGGCGGCATCGAATTTGGACCCTGCTATGATTTATTATTAATTTTTCAAATCCTTTCCTAAAGTAAAAAAAAAAAAGGGAATTATCAAAGTATTAAAAATTGCCTAAAATTTATTAAAAAAATAAAATTGCAATTTAACTATTCAAAATAAAATGTAAGCATTGTCTGGAGTCTAAAAAAATTGGCGGCTCTAAATTCGGACTTTGCTACGATTTATTATTAATTTTTCAAATTCTTTCCTCAAATGAGAAAAAAATAGGATTATCAAAGAACTAAAAATCGCACAAAATTATTAAAAAAGGCAAAATGGAATATAACTTACTAAATAAAATTTACATATTGTTTATAGTCTAAAAAAATTGGCGATACTAAATTCGGACTCTTCTATAATGTTTTGTTAATTTTTTAAATTCTATCCAAAAAATGGAAAAAAAGGGATTACCAAAGAACTAAAATTGCACAAAAATTATTAAAAAAATATAAAATTGAAATCTAACTTATTAAAATAAAATGTACGTATTATTTGGAGTTGAAAAATATTGGTGGCACTGAATTTGGATTATGCTACGATTTATTATGAATTTTTTAAATTCTTACCTAAAATAGAAAAAATGGATTGTCAAAGCATAGAAAATTGCACAAAAATTATTAGAAAATAAACAATTGAAATCTTACTTATTAAATTAAATGTACGTATTGTCTAGAGTCTAAAAATATTGGCAGGGCTGAATTCAAACTCTCATATGATTTATTATTATTATTTTTTATTTTTTTCCTAAAATGAAAAAAGGGGTTATCAAAGCATTAAAAATTACACAAAAATTATTAAAACAATAGAAAATTGCAATCAAACTTATTAAAATAAAATGTACATACTGTTTGGCGTCTAACAAATTTGGTGGCACTGAATTTGGCCTCTACTATGATTTTATTATTAATTTTTCAAATCCTTTCCTAAAGTAAAAAAAAAAAAAAGGAATTATCAAAGTATTCAAAATTGCATAAAATTTATTAAAAAAATAAAATTGCAATCTAACTTATTAAAATAAAATGTAAGCATTTTATGGAGTCAAAAAAATTGGCAGCGCTAAATTCTGACACCGCTATGATTTATTCTTAATTTTTCAAATTCTTTCCTCAAAGGGCAAAAAAGGGATTATCAGAACATTAAAAATTGCCCAAAAATTATTAAAAAATAGAAAATTGCTATCCACCGTGTTAAAATAAAATCTACGTATTGTCTGGATTCTAAAAAATTGGCGGCACTGAATTAGGACGTTGTTATGATTTACTATTAATTTTTCAAATTCTTTCATGAAATAGAGAAAATGGATTATAGATGCAATAAAAATTACAGAAAATTATTTAAAAATAGATAATTGATATCTAGCTTATTAAAATAAAATGTACGTATTTTATGGAGTCTGAAAAAATTGGTTGCAATGAATTCAGACTCTTCTTATTATTTATTATTAATTTTCTAATTACTTTCCTAAAATTGAAAAAAAAGATTATAAAAGCAGTAAAAATTAAGCAAAAAATTTTAAAAAATTGAGAAATGCAATCTAACTTAATAAAATAAAAAGTACGTAGTGCCTGGACTCTAAAAAAATTGGCTGCACTGAATTTGGACGCTGCTATGATTTATTATTATTTTTTTAAAATTTCTCCTAAAATAGAAAAAATGGATTATCAATGCAATAAAATTGCACAAAAATCATTAAAAATATAATAATTATTATTTTTTAAAATTCTTTCTTAAAATAGAATAAAAATGGATTATCAAAGCATTAAAAATTAGACAAAAATTAGTAACAAAAGAAAAATTACAATCTAACTTATTAAAATAAATTGTAGGTATTGTCTAGAGTTGAAAAAATTGGTGGCACTGAATTTGGATTATGCTACGATTTATTGTGAATTTTCTAAATTCTTCCCTAAAATAGAAAAAATGGATTGCCAAAGCATAAAAAATTGCACAAAAATATTATAAATAGAAAATTGAAATATCACTCATTAAAATAAAATGTACGTATTGTTTGGAGTATAAAAATATTTGCAGGGCTGAATTCAAACTCTCATATGATTTATTATTATTTTTTCCTAAAATAAAAAAAGGATTATCAAAGCATTAAAAATTACACAAAAATTATTTAAAAAACAGAAAATTGCAATCAAACTCATTAAAATAAAATGTTCAGTTTGTTTGGTGTCTAAAAAAGTTGGTCGCACCGAATTTTGATGCTCCTATGATTTATTATTAATTTAAAAAATTTTCTCCTAAGGTAGAAAAAATGGATTAACCAAGAATTAAAAATTCCACAAAGTTATTATAACATATAAAATTGTAATATAAACATTAAAATAAAATGTAAGTATTGTCTGGAGTCAAAAAAATTGGCAGCACTTAATTTGGACTTTCCAATGATTTATTACTAATTTTTCAAATTCTTTACTACAATAGAAAATTTGAATTATAAAAACATTTTAAAATGGCCAAAAAATTATTACAAAATAGAAATTGCAATCTAACAAGTTCAAATAAAATGTACACATTGTCTAGAGTCGAAAAAAATTAGCGGCACTAAGTTCGAAGTCTGCTATGATTTCTTATTAATTTTTCAAATTCTTTCCAAAAATGAAAAAAAAAAGATTATCAAAGAGAGTAAAAATTGGACAAAAATTATTAAAAAAATAGAAAATTGCAGTGTAACTTATTAAAATAAAATGTATGTATTGTTTGGAGTCTAAAAAAAATGGCGGAATCGAATTTGGACTATGCTATGATTTATTATTAATTTTTAAAATCCTTTCCTAAAGTAAAAAAAAGGAATATGAAAGTATTAAAAAATTGAACTAAATTTATTAAAAAAATAAAATTACAATCTAACTTATTAAAATAAAATGTAAGCATTGTCTGGAGTCAAAAACAATTGGCAGCACTAAATTCGGACTCTGCTATGATTTATTATTAATTTTTCAAATTCTTTCCTCAAAAGAAAAAAAAGGGATTATCAAAAAACTAAAAATCGCACAAAAATATTAAAAAGGGTAAATTGAAATCTAACTTATTAAAATAAAATGTACGTATTGTTTGGAGTCCAAAAAAATTGGCAATACTAAATTCGGAATTGCTATAATGTTTTATAAATTTTTAAATTCTTTGAAAAAAAATGGAAAAAAAGGATTATCAAAGAACTAAAAATTCCACAAAAATCATCAAAAAAATTGAGAATTACAATCTAACTTACATGCAGTTTGGAGTCTGAAAAAATTGGTGGCACTGAATTTGGACTTTGCTAAGATTTATTATTAAATTTTCAAATCCTTTCCTAAAGTAAAAAAAGGCAATTATCAAAGTATTCAAAATTGCACAAAATTTATTAAAAAAATAAAATTGCAATATAACTTATTAAAATAAAACGTAAGCATTGTCTAAAGTCAAAAAAAAATTGGCAGCACTAAATTCGAACTCTACTATGATTTATATTAATTTCTCAAATTCTTTCCTCAAATGAAAAAAAAAGGATTATCAAACATTAAAAAATTGCCCAAAAATTATTAAAAAATAGAAAATTGCAATCCGCCTTGTTAAAATAAAATCTATGTATTGTCTGGAGTCTAAAAAATTGACGGCACTGAATTAGGACACTGCTATGATTTATTATTAATTTTTCAAATTCTTTCACGAAATAGAGAAAATGGATTATAGATGCTATAAAAATTACACAAATTATTGAAAAATAGAAAATTTCAATCTAACTTATTAAAAAAAATGTACATATTTTATGGAGTCTGAAAAATTGGTGACAATGAATTCAGACTCTCTTATTATTTGTTATTGATTTTCTCATTACTTTCCCAAAATTGAAAAAAAAAAAAAGGATTATAGAAGCATTAAAAATTAAGCAAAAAATATTAAAAAAATAGAAAAATGAAATCTAACTTAGTAAAATAAAATGTACTTAGTGCCTAAACTCTAAAAAAATTGGCAGCACTGAATTTGGACGTTGTTATGATTTATTATTAAATTTTTAAATTTTCTCCTAAAATAGAAAAAATGGATTATCAACGCAATAAAAATTTCACAAAAAACATCAAAAAAATAGAAAAATGTAACCTTACTGATTAAAATAAACTGTACCAATTGTCTGGAGTCTAAAAAACTTGGCAGCACTGAATTTAGACTCTGCAATTACTAATTATAAATTTTTAAATTCTTTCTTAAAATAGAAAAAAATGGATTGTCAAAGCAATAAAACTTCCACAAAAATTAGTAACAAAAGAGAAAATTATAATCTAACATATTGAAAATAAAATGTACGTATTGTCTGGAGTTGAAAAAAATTGGTGGCACTGAATTTGGATTAGGCTACTATTTATTATGAATTTTTTAAATTCTTCCCTAAAATAGAAAAATTGGATTGTCAAAGCATAAAATTTGCACAAAAATTATTAGAAAATAGAAAATTGAGATCTCACTTATTAAATAAAATATACGTATTGTCTGGAGTCCAAAAATATTGACCGGGCTGATTCAAACTCTCATATGATTTATTATTAATTTTTTTACTTTTTACCTAAAATAAAAAAAAAAGGATTATCAAAGCATTAAAAATTACACAAAAATTATAAAAAAAAATATAGAAAACTAAAATGAAACTTATTAAAATAAAATGTACAGATTGTTTAGAGTCTAAAAATACTGGTGGCACCGAATTTGGACGCTGCTATGATTTATTATTAATTTTAAATTTTTTTCCTAAAATAGAAAAAATGGATTAACCAAGAAATAAAAATTCCACAAAAGTTATTATAAAATATAAAAATTGCAATATAAATATTAAAATAAAATGTAAGTATTGTCTGGAGTCCAAAAAAATTGGCAGCACTGAATTTGGACTTTCCAATGATTTATTACTAATTTTTCAAATTCTTTCCTACAATAGAAAATTTGAATTACGAAAAATTTTAAAATGGCCAAACAATTATTACAAAATAGAAAATTGCAATCTAACATATTCAAATAAAATGTACAAAAAGCTAAGTTCGAACTCTGCTGTGATTTCTTATTAATTTTTCAAATTTTTTCCTAAAATAGAAAAAAAAGGATTATCAAAGAGGGTAAAAATTACACAAAAATTATTGAAAATAGAAAATTACAATGTAACTTATTAAAATAAAATGTACGTATTGTTTGGAGTCCTAAACAAATGGGCGCATTGAATTTGGACTATGCTATGATTTATTACTAATTTTTCAAATTATTTAGACAAATAAAAAAATTAATTATCAAAGTATTAAAAATTGCACAAAAATTATTAAAAAAATAAAATTGCAATCTAGCTTATTAAAATAAAATGTAAGCATTGTCTGGAGTCTAAAAAAATTGGCGTTGCTAAATTCAGACTCTGCTATGATTTATTATTAATTTTTCAAATTCTTTCCTCAAATGAAAAAAAGAATTATCAAGGAACTAAAATCACACAAAATTATTAAAAAGGCAAATTGAAATCTAACTTTATTAAAATAAAATGTACATATTGTTTGGAGTCTAAAAAAATTGGCAACAGTAAATTCAGACTCTGCGATGATTTTTTAATAATTTTTTAAATTCTTCCAAAAATGAAAAAAAAAAAAGATTGTCAAGAACTAAAATTGCACAAAAATTATTAAAAAATAGAAAATTACAATCTAACTTATTAAAACAAAATGGACGTACTATTTGGAGTCTAAAAAAATTGGTGGCACTAAATTTGGACACTGCTGTGATTTATTATTAATTTTTTAAATATTTTTATAAAATGGAAAAAATAGATTATTAAAGTATTAAAAATTACACAAAAAATAGAAATTGAGATCTAACTTATTAAAATAAAATGTACGTATTTTCTGGAATCTAAAAAAATTAGAGTTGTTGAATTCAGACTCTCCTATTATTTATTATTAATTTATTAATTTCTTTCCTCAACTGAAAAAAGGGATTATCAAAATATTAACAAATTACCCAAAATTTATTAAAAAAATAGAAAATTGCAATCCACCTTGTTAAAATAAAATCTATGTATTGTCTGGAGTCTAAAAAAATTGACGGCACTGAATTAGGATACTGCTATGATTTATTATTAATTTTTTAAATTCTTTCATGAAATAGAAAAAAATGGATAATAGATGCAATAAAAATTACAAAAAATTATAGAAAAATAGAAAATTGCAACCTAACTTATTAAAATAAAATGTACGTATTTTATGGAGTCTGAAAAAATTGGCGGCAACGAATTCAGACTCTCTTACTATTTATTATTAATTTTCTCATTACTTTCCTAAAATTGGAAAAAAGGATTATAAAAGCATTAAAAATTAAGCAAAAAAAGTTAAAAAATAGAAACAGGCAATCTAACTTAGTAAAATAAAATGTACGTAGTACCTGGACTCTAAACAAATTGGCATCACTAAATTTGGACATTGCTATAATTTATTATTAATTTTCCAAATTTTCTCATAAAATTGAAAAAATGGATTATCAACGCAATAAAAATTGCACAAAAATCGTTAAAAAATAGAAAAATGTAACCTTACTTATTAAAATAAACTATACGTATTGTCTAAAGTCTAAAAAACATGGCGGCACTAAATTTGGACTCTGTAATTAGTAAATATTAAATTTTTTCATAAAAAAGAAAAAAATGGATTATCAAAACATTAAAAATTACACAAAAATTAGTGACAAAAGAAAAAATTACAATCTAACTTATTGAAATAGAATGGACGTGTTGTCTGGAGTTGAAAAAATTTGGTGGCATTGTATTTGGATTATGCTACGATTTATTATGAATTTTTCAAATTCTTCCCTCAAATAGAAAAAATGGATTGTCTAAGCATAAAAAATTGCGCAAAAAATTATTAGAAAATAGAAAATTGAGATCTCACTTATTGAAATAAAATATAAGTATTGTCTTGAGTCTAAAAATATTGTCAGTGCTGATTCAAACTCTCATATGATTTATTATCAAATTTTTTATTTTTTTCCTATAATGAATAAAAGGGATTATCAAAGCATTAAAATCTACACAAAAATTATTTAAAAAAAATAGAAAACTACAATCAAACTTATTAAAATAAAATGTACAAATTTTCTAGAGTGTAAAAATTGGTGGCACCGAATTTGGACACTGCTATGATTTTTATTAATTTTTCATTTTTTTTCCTAAAATAGAAAAAATAGATTATTAAAGTATTAAAAATTCCACAAAAGTTATTATAAAATAGAAAATTTCAATCTAAATATGAAAATAAAATGTAAGTATTGTTTGGAGTCTAAAAAAATTGGCGGAACTGAATTAGGACTTTCCAATGATTTATTACTAATTTTTCAAATTCTTCCCTACAAATAGAAAATTGAATTATAAAAACTTTTAAAATGGCCAAAATATTATGACAAAATAGAAACTTGCAATCTAACATATTCAAATAAAACGTACGCATTGTCTACAGTCTAAAAAATTTAGCGGCGCTACGTTCGGACTATGCTATGATTTCTTATTAATTTTTCAAATTATTTTCTAGAGTAGAAAAAAAAGGATTATCAAAGAGAGTAAAAATTGAACAAAAATTATTAGAAAATAGAAAATTACAGTGTAACTTATTAAAATAAAATGTACGTATTGTTTGGAGTCTAAACAAATTGGCGACACTGAATTTGGACTCTGCTATAATTTATTATTAATTTTTAAAATTCATTCCTAAAATAAAAAAAATTAATTATCAAAGAATTAAAAATTACACAAAAAATATTTAAAAAATTAAATTGCAATTTAACCTTTTAAAATAAAATGTAAGCATTGTCTGAAGTCCAAAAAATTAAGCAAAAAAATATTAAAGGATTATAAAAGCATTAAAAATTAAGCATAAAATATTAAAATATAGAAGAATGCCATCTAACTTAGTAAAATAAAATGTACATAGTGCCTCGACTCTAAAAAAATTAGCAGCCCTGAATTTGGACGTTGTTGTGTTTTATTATTAATTTTTCAAATTTTCTCCTAAAATAGAAAAAATGGATTACCAATGCAATAAAAATTGCACAAAAATCAAGAAAAAAATAGAAAACTGTAACCTTACTAATTAAAATAAACTGTATGTATTGTCTGGAGTCTAAAAAACTTTGCGGTACTGAATTTGGACTCTGTAATTATTAATTATTAATTTTTTGAATTCATTCTTAAATTAGAAAAAAAAAATGGATTATCAAAGCATTAAAAATTACACAAAAATTAGTAACACAAGAGAAAATTACCATCTAACTTATTAAAATAAAATGTACGTATTCTCTGGAGTTGAAAAAAATTGGTGGCATTGAATTTGGATTACACTACGATTTATTATGAATTTTTTAAATTCTTCCCTAAAATAGAAAAAATGGATTGGCAAAGAATAAAAAATTGCATAAAAATTATCAAAAAATTGAAATCTCACTTATTAAAATAAAATGCACGTATTGTCTGGAGTCTAAAAATATTGGCAATGGCTGAATTCAAACTCTCATATGATTTATTTTTTTTTTATTGTTTTCCTAAAATAAAAAAAGGGATTAACAAAGCAATAAAAATTACACAAAAATTTTTAAAAAAAATAGAAAATTACAATCAAACTTGTTAAAATAAAATGTACAAATTGTCTGGAGTCTAAAAAAATTGGTGGCACTAAATTTCGAAGCTACTATGATTTATTATTAATTTTTAAATTTTTTTCCTACAATAGAAAAAATGGATTATCAAAGTATTAAAAATTCTGCAAATGTTATTATGAAATAGAAAATTGCAATCTAAATATTAAAAATAAAATGTAAGTATTGTTTGGAGTCTAAAAAAATTGGCGGCACTGAATTAAGACTTTCCAATGATTTATTACTAATTTTTCAAATTCTTTCCAACAATAGAAAATTTGAATTATAAAAACTTTTAAATGGCCAAAAAATTATTACAAAATAGAAAATTGCAATCTAACATATTCAAATAAAATGTACGTATTGTCCAAAGTCTAAAACAATTAGCGGCGCTACGTTCAGACTCCGTTATAATTTCTTATTAATTTTTCAAATTCTTTCCTAAAATAGAAAAAAAAGGGATTATCAAAGAGAGCAAAAATTATTAAAAAAATAGAAAATTGCAGTGTAACTTATAAAAATAAAATGTACGTATTGTTTGGAGTCTAAACAAATTGGTGGCACTGAATTTGGACTATGCTATGTTTTATTATAAAATTTTCAAATTCTTTCCAAAAATAAAAAAAATATGAATTATCAAAGTATGAAAAATTGCACATAAATTATTAAAAAAATAAAATGTAAACATTGTCTGGAGTCTAAAAAAATTTGTGGCACTAAATTCGGACTCTGTTATGATTTATTATTAATTTTTCAAATTCTTTCTTCAAATGAAAAAAAAAAGGATTATCAAAGAACAAACAATTGCACAAAATTTTTAAAAAAGGCAAATTGAAATCTAACTTTATTAAAATAAAATTTACGTATTGTTTGGAATCTAAAAAAATTTTTGACACTGAATTCAAACTTTACTATAATTTATTATTAATTTTTTAAATTCTTTCCAAAAATAGAAAAAAGGGATTACGAAAGAACTAAAAATTGCACAAAAATTATTAAAAAAATAGAAAATTACAATCTAACTTATTAAAATAAAATGGACGTACTATTTGGAGTCTAAAAAAATTGGTGGCACTAAATTTGGACTCTACTGTGATTTATTATTAATTTTTCAAAAAATTTTCTTAAATGAAAAACATGGATTATCAAAGTATTAAAAAATACACAAAAAATATTAAAAAATAGAAATTGAGATCTAACTTATTCAAATAAAATATACGTATTGTTTGGAATCTAAACAAAATTAGAGGTGCTGAATTCGGACTCTCCTATTATTTATTATTAATTTCTTAATTTCTTTCCTCAACTGGAAAAAAGGGATTATCAAAACATTAAAAAATTTCCCAAAAATTATTAAAAAATAGAAAATTGCAATCCACCTTGTTAAAATACAATCTACATATTGTCTAGAGTCAAAAAAATTGACAGCACTGAATTAGTACACGACTATGATTTATTATTAATTTTTTAAATTCTTTCACGAAATAGAAAAAATGGATTATAGATGCAATAAAAATTATGCAAAAATTTTTGAAAAATAGAAAATTGCAATCTAACTTATTGAAATAAAATATACGTATTTTATGGAGTCTGAAAAAATTGGCGACACTGAATTTAGACTCTCTTATTATTTGTTATTAATTTTCTCATTACTTTCCCAAAATTGAAAAAAAAAAAAAAGGATTATAAAAGCATTAAAAATTAAGCAAAAAATATTAAAAAATAAAAAAATGCAATCTAACTTAGTAAAATAAAATGTACATAGTGCCTGGCCTCTACAAGAATTGGCAGCCCTGAATTTGGAAGTTGCTGTGATTTATTATTAATTTTTAAAATTTTCTTCTAAAATAGGAAAAATGGATTATCAAGGCAATAAAAATTGCACAAAAATATTAAAAAATAGAAAAATGTAACCTTACTGATTAAAATAAATTGTACGTATTGTCTACAGTCTAAAAAACCTTGGCGACACTAAATTTGGACTCTGTAATTATTAATTATAAATTTTATAAATTTTTTCTTAAAATAGAAAAAAATGGGTTATCAAAGCTTTAAAAATTACATAAAAATTAGCAACAAAAGAGAAAATTACAATCTAACTTATTAATATAAAATGTACGTATTTTGTGGAGTCTGAAATATTTAAGTTAGATTATAATAAAATTACAATCTAACTTAATTTCTCAAATTCTTTCCTCAAATGAAAAAAAAAGGGATTATCAAAACATTAAAAAATTGCCCAAAAATTATTAAAAAAATAGAAAATTGAAATCCGCCTTGTTAAAATAAAATCCACGTATTGCCTGGAATCTAAAAAAATTGGCGGTACTGAATTAGGACACTATTATGATTTATTATTATTTTTTAAATTCTTTCACGCAATAGAAAAAATGGATTATAGATGCAATAAAAATTACACAAAATTATTGAAAAATAGCTAATTGATATCTGACTTATTAAAATAAAATTTACGTATTTTATGGTGTGAAAAAATTGGCGACAATGAATTCAGACTCTTCTTATTATTTATTATTCATTTTCTCATTACTTTCCTAAAATTGAAAAAAAAAATGATTATAAAAGCAGTAAAAATTAAACAAAAAATATTTGAAAATTAGAAAAATGCAATCTAACTTAGTAAAATAAAATGTACGTAGTGCCTGGACTTTAAAAAAGTTGGCTGCACTGAATTTGGACGCTGCTATGATTTATTATTAATTTTTAAAATTTTCTCCTAAAATAGGAAAAATGGATTATCAACGCAATAAAAATTGCACAAAAATCATTAAAAAATAGAAAACTGTAACCTTACTGATTAAAATAAATTGTACGTATTGTCTGCAGTCTAAAAAACCTTGGTAGCATTGAATTTGGACTCTGCAATTATTAATTATTATTTTTTAAAATTCTTTCTTAAAATAGAAAAAAAAATAGATTATCAAAGCATTAAAAATTACACAAAAATTAGTAACAAAAGAGAAAATTACAATCTAACTTATTAAAATAAAATGTATGTATTGCCTGGAGTTGAAAAAAATTGGTAGCACTGAAATTTGTATTACGCTATGATTTATTGTGATTTTTTTAAATTCGTCCCTAAAATAGAAAAA
>CAUOFW020005697.1:0-26336 GCA_963454935.2 Ilex paraguariensis | reverse complement strand
TCTTCCATACAGCAACAAACAACAGTGGATGAAATATTTTTTCTTCAATTTCTAGCTCATAGTTCTTATTTTTTGGTGTAGGTGGATTGGATGCTTCAAGTACACTGTATATGATCCTTTGAGTCTCTTGTGTGCTTGAGACTTGAGAGTTGAGACTAAGTGTGTGTCTGTGTTTTTGTTTTTTTTTGTTTTTTTGGTGGGGGGGGGGAGGGGGAGGCTGTTGAAGTTAGTTGGCTTTCAGACGGGTCCAACATGTCCAAGTACAGTGTGTACATGCTGGATTCTTAACATTAGTAGCTGTTAAGGACTAGATTTAATCTTGTAAAACAGGAAAATTAAGTAGCTTAATTAAGCCTCCCAACCTCCTAGGTTTGCAATTGGGAATAAAATATTAATTTAATGTTCACACCACTAGCAGAGAAGTTTAATAGATTATGAAAATCTTGTAACTAATATGGGCATGTGTTTTTATACTAGTTGACATGCATGCGATAAATCAAAGTGCTTCATACTTGACTCATGAATACTCTCAATAGATGTGTGAGCAGCATCTCCATAATTCTTCTTGGTCCAAGTAGTTAGGGAAAATCAAGAACAACTATTTTTTAAGGCAATATGTGATATGAGATTGAAAAAAAAGAAAGATGAAAAATTGTCATACTAGCACGGATGAAAATACTTCAAAGGTTATTATCTCGAGATTCCAATTTTAGTCTTGTCGAAGATGGTTTTTGTTTTGACTTGATTTGCGTGTATAATTTGTAAGTAATCGTACACATCCCGATTTATATTATACTTTTGAGTCAAAAAGACGTGATTGAACCATATGGAAAAAGGGAAGGAACCAAATTTGACGAGCAAAATCACATTATAACCCAATGTCCAAAAGGCTACTAAAAGGCTTTCCTCTGGAAGCAGTGATGAAGCTTTGGGAATCCTTGGGCATCCTGCAATAGAGGGGATAGAAGCAAGTGGATTGTTGATCTAATCAATTGGACATAAAAAAAAAAATACTATTTGGATCTAATTTGAAACTTAATTTGATGGCTTAATCAATTGCCGTTGTTGGATTGCAAATGGATTTCATTGAACTTTAGAATTCACAACTAATCTAATTGTTACAATGAATTAGTTTTCTAATTAAATCTCCAAATTATATCGTTACAGCATTTCTCCCTACTTAAATTTACAATAAATGATTCTCCAAGAAGAAAAATCGAGAAAAAATAATGTATTAAAAGGAATTTCGCTCCTATGGTATTATTTTGAGGTTCTCCATTGGCTCTCTCTTTACATGCAATAAAGTATACCAGATGAGTGGTAACCTAATCATAAGCAACTAGGATGACATGTAACTTTGCAAGATTAGTTGAATCTAGCGTAGCTAATGTATTATTGAATTATTTTATTTCCCCAATTTTAGTTTAAATATATTATTTTATTACATAGTTGCTGGTGACCACCTATAAAAAGTACCACTTATATATTATTTCTAGACAAATTTGGCTGTGCTAGTAAAGTTGGCCTATGAGAGTCTATTGTGAATCTTTTTGAATTGAATTGTTTTGGTGGCATTCCTTTCAAGATACTTGATTCCAGCTAAGATTTAAATTAATTTGTTTTGTGTGGGTGAAGAGAATACTCCCACCACACCCACAAAGTGACATTAGAATCCTACCTTGCTAAATCCACAGCACCCAAGCTTCATTGGATGTTCACCCCCTTCCCCCCCCCCCCCCCCCCCAATAATCGAGAGTCATTTCACCGTAAATTTTGGATGTATATAATTATTTTCGAATCACATGTATCGAATAAATCATAACTCTCTTGTAAAAGTCAAATTTATGATCTTTAGATATTGAGCATGAACTCTTTCCACATGAGTTACGGGACGGATCGGCTCGGTAAAACTTACATGTGTTGAAAATAAGTGCAACATAAAGGAAATGATTATGACCTAAGAAAAGATTCTCTCTCCTCCCTTTTGCAATTCACCAAGTGCAAAAGGCATTGTCTTTTGTAGAATTGATTGTGTCTATAACAAAATCAATCAATATTGTCTGATATATATGTTGCTGGACCTGTATCGCCAAGTACATCCACATCCACCATATTTGGATGACCGGAATCATCTTGTGAATGTGTATATTCATCACAAATATGCACTGCCATGAGTCGAGTCGCTTTGTAAATAATGGAAAATGTTGAAGTGACTATGAACTCAGTTCAACTCTCTCGACATTCTTGATTGATAGAGATCAAACTAGGTTATAAGTGTTTTTTTTTGGTCATTTAGGTAATAAGTTTGAAAGATATGATTTTTTAGGAATTTAACACCAATGTTGGAGAGATGAAACAAGACCATGTAATCTATCTCATCCATGCATACATCTTTTGTGTCAAATATCCATTTCTATGGGCCAAACAAAAACCAGGTGTGTGCCGCAGTTTGTAGAAAACCAGTCACAGATACTTCCAAGTTGATCCGTTATGACTTCAAACTTGGTGTGTATGCTTGGAATATAAACCATTTAAGGCATCATAGAATAATCAATGGCTTCCCCACCCTTCAACAAAATTCGTGAGCTCAAACATTATGGGCATTGTACCTGATTTCAACAGTTGTCTTTTCTCGTGCTTTTACTCTAACGTATGCTTTTTTTTTTATGACGCTTTTATATCAAAACAACGTCATTTGGAATAATTTTTTTTAAAACCTAAATTTAACTAACGTTTTAGGAAAATTTTTATTTTTTTAAAAAATCACATAAACGTTGGTCTGACTATCGTCTTTTTAAAAAAGTTGTCTTTAATTTCTTAAAAACATTGGTTAAACCAACGTTTTCATGGTTGCCTTTTATATAATTAGGGAGAATTACACTTTGACCTCCTGAGATTTGTCACTTAATCATTCAGATCCCATGATATTTAAAATATTAAACAGAGACCCCCTAAAATTTGTACGCGTAACACTTAGACCCCTACTGTAAATATATCCGTTAATAAATTATATCTAGACCCCTAAAGCTTGTACGCATATAATACTTAGATCTCTTAAGTTTAAAATATTATATTTAGACAAAAAATACTCCAATCAAAGATAGAATGTCAAATATTTTAAATTTTATAACCAAAATTAATGATCTATAGTATCATTTATTGAAATAAAATAAAAAATAAACTATTTTCCCTTAACATTAAAATCGATATTTACAAACATAATAATAAAAAAAACTAGGGCACCACATTCTGGATAAAACAACAAAAGACTATATACAATTATGTTACATATCATTTTATACATTCAAACAACAACTCCTCTACATCAAACTAAACTGCCCAATGGACCACCTTCAATATCCCGCGAGTCTTGAAAACAAAGAACCGTGGAGGGGTGGCAAAACCACACGCTTAATGAGTTTAAAGCACAATTTTCACATAATTCCTAAATTCAAATTCAAACATCATCATACAATGCAACATCCTTCCACGCATTATTTTCTTTGAATTTTCACATCCTCCTCCACTTTTTCCATTGTATTTCTAGTTTTCTCGACTCCAACAAAGTGTTATAGTTGATTACCATTACATGAAATTGTGAAGTACAATAAAAAAAGTGGGTCAAAGTGTAATTATAGGAATCAATGGGAAAGGATGACAAAATAATAATTCTAATCAAACTTTAAATAATACAATTTAATGACAATTTAACAGTCATCCACTTTAAATAACAAAAATCAATTGCACAATACGTCTTATAAATATAAGATTTTCAAAAATACTTATATTAATATTTGATAGGGTCTAAATGTAAATATTATATTATACATAAAACTAAGAGAGTTTTCAAAATTGAGGGGAGAGGGGTTCAGAATTTGGGGAGGGGGTTTTCAGAATTTGGAGGCAATTCCATTTTTTCATCTTTGCTACAACAACCACAAACATTTTCCATGTCTATAGCTTCTCAATGAAACACTGTTTGAAAGCTCAAATCTTTCAGATTTTTGACAGTTTCGGAGGAAGAAAAAAAGGGTCAAAATTTAGAAACTACAAAGGCCAAAACACATTTAAAACTTAGAAAATCTTATATCATGAAAAGCCTAAGAGTCGGTCACAGATATTCCTAATTTCAATTCTATTAATCTAATAATCCAAAGTCTAAAAATAAAGTAAGGGTTTTTAGGTATTTAGGTCATTACCTTTGTTCTAAGTATTGAAGGTGCATTGGAGATCTCTTGATTTGATTTTGTAGCTTGAACTCCTTCCTTCCTTGATGCTTTAAGAACTTGATTTTTGAAGTATCATGACAATAGAATTATGTTGAGATTTATAACAAGACTTCACGAAATTAGTCAATTATAATCAAATTTTTAATAGGGAGATTAATGAAAATAGGTTTTTTCATAGAATTCGGATGTCTGCAGTAAAGAATGCATTAAAGAAAATGAAAATTAAATTGGATAGTGTGCCAATTGAGGTTTGGAAGTGTTTAAAAGATGTCGGGGGTATCTTTGGTAACTCTATTATTTAACAAGATTATAACAACTAAGAAGATGTCAAATGTGTAGAGGAAGAGTATTTTAATACGTATATACAAAAACAAAGGGGGTATTCTAAATTGCACAACCTATCGAGAGAGTAAGTTAATGAGTCATTCAGTGATACTTTGTGAAAGATCAAACAAAGACGAAGACTTGAAATAATCGTATATGATAATCAATTTGGGTTTATGATTGGAATGTCAACTATTGAAGTTATATGCTTACTTAGAAGACATGAGGAAAGCTATATATATATATATATATATAGAGAGAGAGAGAGAGAGAGAGAGAGAGAGAGAGAGAGAGAGAGAGAGATCTTCATATTGCATTTATAGACTTAGACAAGACACATGATAGTGCCTAGGGACATATGGCAGGTTTGAGAGAAAAGATAGTTACAAATAGATATATTGATATATATGATTAAGAATTTGTATGAGAATGCAGTGACCTTAGTTAGAGTAATTGCAGGAGACAGTAGGGAGTTTCTAATTACGCTAGACCTACATCAAGGTTCTGCTTTTAAGTCTTTATTTCTTTGCCTTAATTATAGATGAATTGACCAGATATATTCAGGATGAGGTTTCATAATTTATATTATTTGTCGATGATATAGTATTGATTGATGAAGGTAAAATAGAAATTAACTACAAACTAGAGTAAAATTAACAAAACATATAGCCCTTGATAGAGCATAATGGAGAAATAAAATTAATGTAGCCAATCCCAAATAGTGTAGATTAAAGTTTTGTTGAGTCGAGTTCAAGGTTTTAAAATAAACATAATCGTTGATTCCTAAAATTTTAAGAAAAATTATCCAATCTAACATTGACAAATGATACTGGTGGTAAATGATTGGATTTTTAGTGGTCTTACTTATTATTAAACTTATCAATAAATTTAACAGAAATTAAAAAATAAGAAAGATAAAAATAGAGTAGAGAGATGCATAAAGGATCGTAAATATAACTGTTAGATACATAAAGTATTATGAAATATGATCGTTGGAGATTTGAATAAAACTTTGAAGCTTTCTTAATTTAAGTGAAAATTTGAGTCTTCCTTTATTTTGGTATAAATTTTAATAAAATACTAAAGCTTATTTTTAGCGTGTTTTATCTCAAATTTAACTTTAAGTCAAAATTTGAGTAAATATTGTAGATATCCTTTGCGTGAATATGACTGGTAATGTGGTTTGCTTACCTAAAAAAACAAAACAAAGAGTAATGTAGTTTGAAATGTAAATGAAATTCTACGGAAATGCTAAATGCATATCATAAACCTAACCGTGAATTAACAGATTTTAAAATCAAATGAAATTCAAAAAAAATTCAAATGCATCTGAAATATTTAGTTTTGGAATCTAAATGATTTTTCAAACATTTTAGCCATAATTAGTATGAAATGGTGGATCTTACTAACACCTAGACTATGTAGAAGTGGATAAAATATTCATTATAACGGTGATATCACGCGACAATGCTGACGTTGTATTACTAATTTATAATATCAAAATAAATAGGTTAATAGGTCCCACTAAAAATTAATAATCAACTCTCTACGTAAGCAAATAACTATTAACTCTTCCTTCATGTAAGCAAAAAATTACCTAAGTGAGGTTCACCTTACTCACTTAGTATTTTATTATTGATTAGTGATATCACCTTAATCATAAGATTCACCAGCTATACTACACATTCTTTCGCTTCGAGCTTTAATCGCAAATTCAAAGTGAATTCGACTCGAGTTAACGCTCCCACTTCACTGAATTTGTAAATTCAAAAACTCAATTTGCAAACTCAACAATTACACTATAACTGGGGGTTAAAATCCCAAAGACTACCGAAACATTCAAAAAGATCAACTTCTCCTTGCTAAACTCACCTAAAAGAAGGCTTTCGAGCTTAAAGGATCATCACTGCACATGCCCGACTAGGACTGGTGGTAAGTTTTCTTGGCTATTCGACGTGGGATCAACTGCTAGGCATAAAAATGCCTTTGAATGCTTTTGTCTTTCAAAGCTTTTTGATTTTATTTTTTTTAACAAGAAATCTTTTTTGCTTTAAATAAATTTAAATCATTTATCATATATTTGCATATAAAATTATATTTTTTAATAGTTTTTATATATGTAAATATGTATGTATGTATATTATGTGACACTCTCAAGGTGTTCCTACTTTCAAATTTTTTAAAAATTTTGTGCTTTTGGGCTCTTACTTGTGCTATGTTTTATTTAAGGTATCATCGTTGTATTCAATATTTCATTGTAGAAGTGATGTACAAGGTGGTATAATGATTAGTCATCCAAGCTTTGAAATGTTGTTGGTGGTAAGAGTGTTCTACTGCAGGTCCCAAAATAATATTTGAATTCACTATTAATTCAACAACAAACTAAAAATTTGTATTAATTTTTTGGGCTAATATCAACTTGTACCGAAAGATCACACAAATCTTAATTTATATCCTCAAAGTTTAAAAATATTAATTTACACTCTGAAAGATATAAATTCGTATTAATGTGCACCCGAGACTAACTCTATCCATTTTTTCCTTAAAAAATTTTAGATAAATTATAAATTATACCCTTCAAGTTTAAATATTTCATAGTTATGATCTAAAAATAATTCCATCCATTAATGTCCGTTAAATAACTCTCAATTATATCGTATCATAACATTTTGGTGTCGTGTTCGAATCAATAAAAAAATATTTTTAAAATTTTAAAAAAATTATAAAATACCTATTTTTTACCAACAATATTCGTTAAATAATTATTTTATATTTACAGTTAGACACAAATCCTTTGATTGTCTGATCTAATTAAAGTTAAATACGAATAAAATAACTGTAGATAAAAAATAGTTCTTTAATTATAAACGAAAAATTGGTATTTTTTAATTTTAAAAAAAATATTAAATAGGATTAAATGAATTGTCGTAAATATGAAATATAAGACACAACACAATTGACTCGATACGAAAATATTTTTTGTTAAAAATATTTTTTTATTGACTCGAACACAACACGAAAATGTTATGATATGATACAATTGAGAGCTATTTAACGAGCATTAATTGATAAAAAAAATTTTGGATTATAAATGTGAAATATTTAAATTTTGAAGGGTGTAATTTATAATTAACCCAAACTTTTTTAATGGCAAAATAGATAACAGTTAGTCTCAGATGCACATTGATACGTATTTATATCTTTCAGAGTGTAAATTAATATTTTTAAATTTTGAGATTGTAAATTAAAATTCGAATAATCTTTCAAAATACAAGTTGAAATTAGTCCTAACAAATATTGTCCAAATAATACCATTCGAAAAACTACATTGCAAGTTTAGATTTACATGTTCTCAAGCGCAAATATCATCTCGTATGAGACAAAATTACACGTGATCTTTGAAATTTCCTACTCAACTTCCAAACAATATTTGAAGAAGGGTAATATTATGGAGACCTAATTCAATGTAGTCATTAAATCAATTATAAATTACAGTGTTAGTTGTAACCTTATTTCAATCCAAAGATTATATTAAATTAGGTCTCAATAGTATTTTTCTTTGGAGAGTGCAAGATGATTTCTAGAGACAATCCTTTCCTAGATACATTTGCTAAGAAAATTAAACAATAAAAACAAAATTTCATACACAAATCGTATAGGTTTTTCGTGGTGGAAGAAGATTACATGATCAAACTTATCCCACAAAACAGTGTCCTGAAAATATTAAAAAAGTTTCTGAAGAAAAGAAACTTACCAAAATAAATAAAATAAATGCATGTAAATTGAAAATATTAGTCTTCCCCAAAAATTAGAAAATAGATGGGACGATGTAGATTGGAGACCACGACCTGCCTCCAATGACTTTGCCTCATTTTTATAAAAATTGGCTCAGTATATTCTTATTTCAGTTGTGTCCAAGACTGACATACATTTTCCTTTGCAGTTAAGCCCAAAAAAAAAAAAAACTAAACCAAAAAAAGAAGAACACTCAACAAGGTAGCAAGGTGCAACGAAGGAAAGTTGAAAGATGGAAGCAATCCTAGCCTCCACTACTGCAGACTTGTTGATAGGCAAGATAGTGTTGGCCACTGAGAACGAAGCATCATTGATCAGAGGGCTTAGAGATGACCTTGATGAAATCAAGGAGGAGTTTATAGGCATGAAAGCTTTTCTACAAGATGCTGATAAAAAAGGGGTCCTCACTAAAGCAGAGAGCACATGGGTGGCTAGCATCAGAGACCTAGCAAATGAGGTTGAAGATGTTATAGATGAGTTCATGTATCACATGAACAAGCAACATAATGGGGACAAATTCAGTAGGCTTCTTTACCAGACAATTTGCCTTCCAAAGAATCTATGGGTGAAGCATCGAATCGCCACAAAGTTACAAAAGATCAAGAGAAAGATCAAATTCACTTATGAAAGAAGAAAACGTTTGGCTATCGAACAAATAGAAGGAACGAGCTCTATTGATGATCAAAAAACATTGTTTAACTATGCAGAGTCATCTTTCTTTATCAAGGAGGACAAGTTGGTGGGGATTGAGGATGATAATAAACTTCTTGTCAAATGGCTGACGGACGAAGAACAACAATGCAGTACTGTTATTTCAGTGGTAGGAATGGGTGGTTCGGGTAAGACCACTCTAGTTTCCAAGGCCTTCAATAGCCGAATAGTAAAACGGCATTTTGATTGTCAGGCGTGGATCACTGTCTCCCAAAAATATGTTGTTGATGATTTACTGAGAAGAATGATTGAGGAATTCTACGGCGCTACCAAGGAAGCAGTTCCTACCAATTTAAACACGATGGGATTCAGAGAGTTGGTCAGTACACTGCTGAGCTATTTAGGGGCGAAAAAGTACTTAGTTGTCTTGGATGATGTATGGAGCAGTAAACTCTGGGAGGAAATCAATGTCTCTCTTCCAGATGAAGGATTTGGAAATCGAGTAATTCTTACTGTTGAACAATCTAAAGAAATACAAGAGATAAGAAATGAAGAGACTAAAATTTTATTGATACTGCATAATTAAAGTGAAATACAATGAAGTAATTTAACCTAAATACAAAGAGACTATATATAAGCTAAACAAGGCAGGGAAAGTAAAGGACTATTCTACCTTTAATAAACAAAATAACCCTATATTTCTTAACATCTCCCCTCAAACTCACGATGTAGCAGCGACAAGCATCGAGAGTTTGCCAATTGGAAAACGAAAACGGGAAATAGAATGCGACTTGGTAAAGAAATTTGCAATCTGCAAAGAAGAAGAAACAAAAGACAAAGTAATGGTGCCATGCTTGAGATGATGACGAGTAAGATGATAATCGATCTCAATGTACTTAGTTCGTTCATGAAAAATCGAGTTGTAAGCAATCTGAATAGAACTCCAGTTGTCACAATACATAGGAGTGGGATGAGAAAGAGAAACTCCCATATCTGCAAGTAACCAACGTAACCAAACAATCACTTTGGTAATAAATGTCATAGTACGATATTCTGCTTCGATTGAAGATTGAGAAACAATAGATTGTTTCTTGCTTTTCCAAGAAATAAGAGAATCACCAAAAAAGATACAGAAACTAGTAACAAATTTGCGATTTGTGGGATCACTGCCATGATCAGCATCAGAGTATGCACACAGCTCCAAGTAAGAGATGGATGGAAGTAAAAGGCTCTGAAAGACTATACCCCGAAGATACCTCAAAATACAAAGAACCGCTGCTCAATGAACTGTAGTAGAAGAAACAACAAATTGACTAACAACATGAACAACATATGCAATATCTGGACGAGTAATAGTGAGATATACCAAGCTCCCAATAATAGTACGGTATAAAGTAGGATTTGACAAAGGTAAACCATCAGAAGAGGAATACTTTGCGTTAACCTCAATGGGAGTATCTATAGTCTTATTATTAGTAAGTCTTGCTCGCTCAAGAATATCTACAACATATTTTGACTAAGAAAGAAGATAACCTCTAGGTGAGCAGGCTACCTCAATACCCAAGAAATATCGTAGAGAACCCAAATCCTTCATCTCAAACTGTCTAGCTAACTCTGTCTTTAAAACTGAAATACCATTAATATCATCACCAGTAATAATTATGTCATTAACATATAAAGACAGAATGATACGATCTGCATCAGTGCACTTAATAAAAAGAGCAGAATCATGACTACTAGAAGTAAACCCAAGGGAAGAGATCACAATAGAAAATTTCTCAAACCAAGCATGAGGTGCTTGTTTGAGACCATATAACACTTTCTTGAGCTTGCAAACATACCCAGAATCATGTGAAACACCAGGAGGGGGAGCCATATAAACTTCTTCTTGAAGATCCTCATTCAAGAAGGCATTTTTAACATCAAGTTGAGAGATATGTCATTGATGAACCGAAGCAACTGCAATAAGAGTATGAATAGTAGTCATTTTTACAATAGAAGCAAATGTCTCCTCATAATCCATACCATACTATTGAGAGTACCCTTTTGCAACCAACCTAGCTTTGTATCGCTCAACAGATCCATTAGAATTGGTCTTAATTTTATACACCCACCGACAACCAACAACACTCTTACCAAGCGGTAGAGGAACCAAATCCCAAGTACCTATCTTATGCAAAGCAGAAAGTTCCTCATCCATAACTTGTTGTCAAAGAGGGTCAAGAATTGCCTCTTTATAGGAAGAGGGCTCAGAGAGACAATGAATAGAAGCTAAAAAGGAAGTAAAAGACGAAGAATAACAAGAATAAGTAAAATCTGGTAACTTTGTGGACTTACGAATGCGTGTGGATTGACGTAGAGGTAGATCCACAATCTCAGACGGAGCTTGAGGGACCATAGGAGAGGAGGTAGCTTCAGGTGTGCTAGAGAGTAAAGTGTCAGTACCTGTAGAATGATCAGTGCTGCTATTTGAAGTATTCGAAACCTGAGATGACAAACTATCAGAATCCTTAGAAAAAGGATCTATACGAATAAGATCACATCTAGTCAAGCTATAAGTAGTGGATATAATAGAAAAGAAAGGTATATGCTCAAGAAAAATAACATGACGAGACACATAAAATTTTTGAGTTATTGGATCAAAACAACGATACCCCTTTTTACCTTCACCATATCCAAGAAAGACACAAATAGCAAATCGAGATGATAGCCTGTTGCGTTCAACATGAGGACGAAGAATGAAACAAGTACAACTAAAAACTCTAAATGAAGAATAATCAGGGGCATACCCATACAACTTTTCGAAAGGAGAAACACTTGAAATATGAGAAGATGAAATTGTATTAATCAAACTTACAGCAGTAAGAACAGATTCACCCAAAAACTCACTAGAAATAGAAAAAGACAACAAGAGAGAATGAACAGTTTCAACAATGTGCCTATATTTTCTTTCAGCAACATCATTTTGCTTAGGAGTATCTGTACACGAAGTTTGGTAAATAGTTCCATCTAAGGCAAGCAACTTAACAAATTTATTAGAAGTGTATTCCCTACCCAAATCACACCTAAAATATTTGATAACAACAGAATGTTGAGTTTTGACAAGAACTCGAAAGGCTGTATATATCTCAAAGAATTCAGAACGATGTTTCATTAAATAAATTCAACAATAACGAGTATGATCATCAATAAAAGAAACATAATATCGAGACCCTCTTTTTGTGGCAACAGGAGAAGGTTCCCATACATCAGAATGAATCAAATCAAATGGAGAAGAAGAAACAGAAAAACTTCGATTAAAAGGTAAAACTGAAAATTTTGCCAGTTTATATCCACTACAATAAGAAATATCACAAGTTTTCAAATTTCCTAAAGCCCCTGTGGATGCCAAAAATCTCAAATGAGAAGACGAAACATGACTTAAACGAGAATGTCATAAATAAAAACTAGAAGAAGAAGGACTCAAATGAAAAGAAAATAAATCAACACTAGTAGCAGCAGCAACAACTGACACTTTTAACTCATTCAAAATATATAGTCCCCCCTTTCTACGGCCTGTCCCAATCAGCTTCTGAGACTGCAGATCCTACACATAACAAGAAGAAGAGAAAAAGGTGACTAAATTTTCAGAATCACATAACTGACCAACAGAAGCAAGATTTAATGTGAGTTTTGGAATATGATAAACATTAGGGAGAGACAAGTGAGGTGTGATAACAGAACCTACACCTACTAAAGGCATAGGAGTGCCATCAGCAGTCATAACATGAATAGAAGATGAAGGAGATATAGAAGCAAGAGATGAAGAATCTAGAGGTATATGATGTGAGGCACCAGAATCCAAGACCCATACAGAATGTGACATATCTGGAGAACTATGAGGCAACTGACCTCCTGAAGAAGAAGCAGACATAGCTTGTGGCTGTAAGGAGAGAAACTTTTGAAATTGCTCAGCCAAGGTATTGGAATTGGTGAAAGGACTTGATGAAACTACTGTTGCAGTATTAGACTGTGGTGGTTTGTAACCCTGAGGTGGTCTAGGAGCATTAGATTTGACTGGTTGCCAGACTTCCAAGCTTGAGATTGCTGCTGCGATTGATTCTGCTATCTTAACTTAGGACATTGAGTCTTCCAATGACTTTTCTGCTTATAGAACTGCACTCGTCGAAGGCAGGCCTTGTGTAAGGCTTATTCTGATTATGAGAGAATGGTTTAAAAGGTACTGCTAGCATAAAAGGATTAGAAGTAGAAAGAATTCCCTTGTCAGAATAAGACTTAAGACGTATCTCTTTAACAAATAACTCACTGACAATTGAGTCAACAGAAGGAAGTGAAGAACAATGCAAAATTGAACCTTTAAGTCTTTCAAAATCATTACGAAGTGTCATTAAAAACTGTACCAACCATTGTTGTTCTCTACGAGCAATATAGGCACCACGTGCCTTTAATTCAGTCGATTCTGTAAGAGCCAATTGATCCCAAAAATCTGTCATAGCAGAATAAAATTCCTGAATACTCATATTCTTCTGCTGAAGAACTCGTATGTCATGCTCCAATTGATACTGTTTTGCAAAATTTAATTGAGTAAATAACCTTTGTAGATGATTCTAAACCTCCTTTGATGTCTCATACTTTGTCAACTGCGTACCTATAGAATGCTCAATAGAATTGTTGATTCAAGTAATAATTTTTGCATTGTCTGTTTCCCAGAAATCTATGAAATCAACATAACCCGTATCAATATTCTTAAGTTTCACAGAAGTTCCACTAACATATCCCCATAACTTTTTACTCTTAAGAAAATTTCTCATCATATAACTCTAATATGAATAATTTTTTCCATCCAACCTCACTCACAGACTGAAACGAATCGTCTCTTGCAGTAACCATAATCAACAAACAAATAAAATCAGATTGCAAAAAATGGAACAAATACTAGATTGCAAAAACGGAACAAATACCAGATTGCAAAAACGAAATAAATACTAGATTTCTTAAATGAAACAAATACCTTCTAAAAAAAGTTAGATCCGCGTAAACTGTGTTTGAGATTAAGCCTTGTCCCATAAAACTTTACTCTAATATCATGTTGAACAATCTAAAAAAATATAAGAGATAAGAAAAGAGAAGGCTAGAGTTTTATTGATACTGCATAATTAAATTGAAATACAAGGAAGTAATTTAACCTAAATACAAAAAGATTATATATAAACTAAATAAAGCAGGAAAAATAAATAACTATTCTATCTTTAATAAACAAAATAATCCTATATTTCTTAATATTTACGACGCGAGATGAAAATATAGCTTCATCGTCCTTCGGAGTTAAAAGTCGTGTTCACCATGTGAAACCACTGGGAGAGAAAGAGGCCTGAGAGCTCTTTACCGTGACGGCATTCTCCAACAATCCGGGTAGACGTTGTCCACAAGAGCTTGAAATCTTGGCTAGGAACCTCGTCAACAAATGTGAAGGACTACCTCTTGCTCTTGTGGCTTTGGGTAGTGCCATGTCGTCGAAGAAACTGGAATCAGAGTGGGAAAAGGTTAATAATAACTTGGATTTCGAGTTGAGGAACAACCCCTCGCTGCAAAAGATGAAGCTTATCTTGTTACTGAGCTTCAATGAACTGCCATACAAATTGAAGCATTGTTTCTTATATTGTTGTTTATTTCCAGAAGATTTTGAGTTAAAAAGAAAGAGGCTTATTAGACTTTGGATGGCAGAAGGGTTTGTTGAAAAAGTGAAGGGAATAACACCAGAAGAAGTGGCAGAGAGCTATTTCAGGGAACTCATTCACCGAAACATGCTTCAAGTTGTGAAGAGGGATGTATCAGGAAGGCTAAAAAGATGTAAGCTACATGATCTTTTAAGGGAAATTGCTCTTTCAATAGTGGCGGCCGAGAATTTTGTTGCTTTGTATGATGATCAAGAAGTAAGTGAAGAGAGTGGAGCACGTCGCTTATCTATCCAAACAATAAAAGAGCAAATAAAATCATTAAAGGGCATGTCAAAGCTCCGTTCGCTTCTTGTGTTCATTGACTATAGGAGTTCTCCATCTTTGGTAACATTGCCACCTGGCTTACGATTGTTAAGGGTATTGGATCTAGAACATACACCAATTGAGAAATTGCCAGATGAATTAGTGGATCTGTTCAATTTGCAATATTTAAGCCTAAGGAGAACAATGGTGAAGGAGCTTCCAAAATCAATTGGATGGCTCTACAACCTACAAACACTTGACATTCGCAGATCAGGAATAGAAGTGCTTCCAACTGGAATAACAAAGTTGAAGAACTGGCGGCATTTATTTATGTACCGTATCTACCTTCACCTAGGTGAAACTTTTGAATATCTTTTTGGTATTCCAACCCCGCTAAATATTTACAAGTTAGAGAACTTGCAAGTCCTGGATTGTGTTGAAGCAAAAGTGAATAATCAGAAACATTAAGAGCATGGCGCAACTGACAAGGTTTGGCATTACGAAGGTAAGAGAAGCAGATGAGGAAGACTTGTGCACCGCAATGCGAAATATGAATGTGCTTCGTCGATTATTTGTGATGGTGAAAGATGAGGCAGAAACCTTGCGAATGGATGCGCTCACTGCAACTCCTCCCCTCCTTCAATTTCTGCACTTAATGGGGAAATTAGAGAAGGTGCCACACTGGTTCCTCTCACTTCGAAGCCTCACGCATTTGATTTTGGATTGGTCTAGACTGACAGAAGATGTGCTTCCTTTCATCAAAGCGCTGCCTTGGTTAGGATTTCTTGCACTTGATAATCTCAACCATTGAATAGATAGTGAATCCCAATAAATATTAGGATCCACAGTGAAATCAATGGTTGTAATTATCAAATCTAATTTTTAAGTTCACGTAGGATTACTCTATCCCTATTATCAGACATTTTTACCAGTCAACGTTTGGGATGGTGCACTTGGAAAACTTGTCTTGAATCTATTGCAAGAAGGTAAGACACTATTTTACCCACCACTTCTTAATTCGAAAATAATTATCTTTTTTGCTCCATTATTTTTTTCATTTGAGTTGCTGTGAAAAATCCTACTCTAATTTTATCCCACGACATTTTGCTAAAAATATTTTCTATTATGGATCACATTTTTAAAATTTCTTGTACCTCAATTCCAAACAAATGCATCTCCAACCCATAAATGACTCATACTTTTAGTCAGATAGTAAAGAGAATAAGATTCATCTGCCACCTACTGTGCACTTTTTTTCTTAAATTTTCGTTGATCGTGGATCTTCAATCATGATTTTCAGTGGGCCTCACTTTTTTTATGCTTTTTATTTTTTATTTTTTGTAATATAAAATGAGTCTTCCTGGTTTATTGGATAGCATATGCATGCAAAGATCACTGTGTTCCCCCCATTTGTTGTGTTCGTCTTCGTGGCTATATTTTCTTATATTCAACGTTTGCCAATTTTGTTAGGAATAAGGTGCAAGGATGAAAAGTTCTTCGAGCAGCCTTCGCTTATGGATTAAATAAAATTTGTGGCAGGATCACCAGTATATATGTTGTAATTGCTCTAGTAATTGGTGATGCTTGTGATGTGTAATACTATTTTCATTGTTTATTGTAATCTATCTTGATAACTTAGCCTGGAGTGCATTGCAATTGTATTAATCTTAAGATTTAGGCACGATCTTGAGATAATAAACCATTGTAACTTGTCAATTATTGTGGATGAATTCTAAGTTTGTCTTTTCCCTCTACAAATGGAGAATTTTTCTATCTCAATCTTGGTGTGCGTATAATTGTTTTACATTGTTCTATTTATTTATTAATCGTTTGAGTTGTTGTTAGAGTGATTTTAGAGTGATTAAAGGTGAACGGAGGGTTTTACTCGAATTTTCATAAGGGTGTTCAAACGTTTAATCCGAACATATAGAATTGCCTATAACTTTTTCTTTTCAATTTTTTGAATAATTAAGGATTCAAGAAAAATTTGGACAATTTTTAGCATAAGACAATCTTTTGAATAGTTAAGGATTCAGGACCAAATAGACTAAAAATAAGAGAGATTTGTTTTATTTGGACTCAATAATAAAAATAAGAAGAAGGAGAAGAAAGTTGATCAAGTCTCACGACTGGAATGATTTACATCAACCAGTTTACTATATCTAATTGTTGCTGTAGAAGAGGTGAAGAGGAGGAAAATGTGATGCTAAATATCTATAGTTATTTATATCTATATCTATACTACTAATAAAAGTTCCTTAACATGAAAAATTTTTAATTTTATATATTATCCCTACTTAGACTTCTATATCCAATCATACTCTAATTTCTTGTCTTATTTGATCTAAACAATGACAATTTAATACATCAATGGTGTATATTACTTTATGAGAAAGTTAATAGACACTTTTATTTAAGTCGTCTTCTTCTTCTCTGCTTGATGAAAATATAATTGCAACTATCATTTATGCCTTAGATGGAAAAAAAAATGACTAATTTTTTTTTTTTGTTGGCTAAAATTAGAGGTGACAATCGAGTCGTGTTGGATTCATTTTGAGTTATTATGAGTTTGTGTCGAACAATAGTCAAAGTTAACTCAACTCATTTAACTAATTGTGTTGTGTCAAGTTGTGAGTTGACCTATTTATTTTCATGTCGTGTACGTGTTCGTATTCATGTTGACCTACATAAACTTTGAAAAAAAAATTTAACGCTAATATTCTATTTTCACTTAATTGAATCCATATTAATATTTTTTCTACAAAATAAAAATTAACTTAAATAAATATAATAATAATAAGTAAAAATATATTTTTTATATAATAATTATGTCAGTACTTAATAAATAGTTACAAATAATTAATATTTTATATCTATAATATTAGTTAAACATATTAGTTTAGTGTTAATTTCGTCTTACCATATAAACGAGAAAATAAAGAAAATGTTTATTTTTAAATAAACGGGTTAATGATGTCAATTTTCAGTTTGATTGGTTGAACTGAATATGAACCTTTTATATTTATTGTTCACGTGTCAGGTCATTTTCAAGTTCGTATTAAGATATAATCAAGTTCGTGTCGAATTCGAGTCGTGTCATTGTGTTGAGTCAAAAATTTTCAACCCTATTTAAGATGAAAAAAATATATTTTTAATTTAAAATCTTTTACTTTTATTTTTAATTTTTTTTCATTTTTTTAAAATTTATTTTTAAAAAATATATGTATATAAATACATATTTTATTATTATATTTTTATATGAAATTAATGTATACATAATATATGTATATATCAAAAGAAATATATACAAATAAGATATATTTCAAAACAAATAATTAACTTTCCATCAATTTTTCTTCAATTTTGGAGGGATTGATTTTGGTGAGTTGAAAGGAAAATTAATTCATCCACTTTTTTATCCTTCCTATATTCCTTATTTACTAAACATGATATTTTATTTATCCCTCAAACTTTTCATCCTTTCATTTTTTCATTATATCAAACAGAGCATTAATGCTCCATTTGGTACGATGAAAAAGTGGAAGGATGGAAAGGTGGAGGGATAAATAAAACACCATGTTTGGTAAGGAAGGAAAGTAGGAATGATGGAAAAGTGAATGAATTAACTTTCCTTCCGACTCACCAAAATCAATCCCTCCAAAATCGGAAAGAAAGTGAATTGAAAGTATATATATATATATATATATATATATATATATATATAATATCTATTTTAAAAAATCTTAAAAATAAATTTTAAAAAAATTTAAAAATTAAATAAATTAAAATTTTTAAATTAAAAAAAGTATTTTTTCCATCGTAACTAAGGGTGAAAATTTTCAACTCAACATGATGACATGACTCGAACTCGATACGAAAATAAACAGGTCAACTTGCAACTCGACACAATATAATTAGTTAAATGAGTTAAATTAAATTTGACTAATATTTGACACAAACTCGTAATGACTCAACACGAATCTGACACGATACGACTCGACTCGATTGTCACCCCTAATCTTAGCCAGCAAAAAAAAAAAATATAGTAATTTTAATTTTCATCCATCAAACCAAATACAAAGGAAAGAAAGTATATTATTCTTACTTTCTATTCTTAAAGGATAGAAAGTGTATCCCTTATATTTTTCATCCTCTTTACCAAACATAGCATAAGGTAATAAAAACATAATAAATAGTATGCCGTTACAAATCAAAGTTATGAAAGTTAAAAGAGCTTAATGCAAATGAAGAGACACAAAAAAGTCAAAAAGTCCAAATGTTTAAAGAATTGCAAAGGGTATATGTGCCAAGTATAAATTCATCCTACCCTCGATCCATATCAGCCACCCCAATTAAGCAAATTACAAATAGTCCAAATCAACAACAAAATCTTCATTTTAAATTTGAAATACATAAAATAAAAAATTAAAAAATATTACTATGGTATTAAAATCAATTAAAATATTGAAGACTTGATTGTTACAATTGAAATTTCAAGAACCAAGTTAAAACATGACTGCACTTGAAGAGTATACAAGCTTAAAATGCTCAAACAAAAATTATACTTCAACCTAGGTCATGTACAACGCATATGTACACCAACTAGTCAAAATAAATGTGTATAAGATTTTCATCTATAGCCCTGCACAATAAGCAAGTCCTCAGATGCAGCATAAATCTCTGTTCTTGGCCCTTGGCTCTCAATTTGCCTATATAGCCACCCCTAGAATGAAATTCAATTTAGGGGTGTAATCAGAGTTGTATTGGGTCATATCCGGATTGTGTTGTTTTGGGTCCGTGCTGAGTACTATTTAACTCTAAATCCGACCCACTTAATTAATGGTTGCCTATGTCTCAACATTAACTTAACCTATTTATTAATCGCATGACATTCGGATATACACACAAAAAAAGTAAATAAAAAGTAGAAGACTAAGATCCATGTCTTTCTCAACCAAGCCCGCCATACATAAGAGCCCTACAAACTAATATCTTGATCTTTTTGTAAGTAAACCCACATAAAAAAAAAAAAGGTTTTTTCAGAAGTCAGTCCACAATTGTGGACTTTTGGGGCAAGAAGGACAGACAAAATTTTTTTGGGCCTTAAAGGGCAATTAAATGCATAAAAATTAATTTATCTTGATTGACATAAATAACCATATTATAAAATGGATAGTAACAATAACAGCGAAATGTTACAACAATGTTCGTGTGAGTGGGGTGTAAGGGACAATGGCCGAGAATGAAGAAGTTATAGAAGGTAGCAGGGCTGAAGTATAGAATGGTGGTGCACTAGACAACAACACGTTCACAGTAGCAATAATACAATCACAATAATAGTCACAGTCACTGTTCCTGTTATTGTCAAAAATCAACAAAACTAAATAATAACGTGTACCAGACAGTCACGCGATCACATGAACAACTACAATCACTATAAAAAAATCTATTAAAGTATGAAACTAGATAGTAACGGGAACTAGACACCTACACAATCATAGTCACAACCACAATGACAGTAACAAAATAATAATTTTCATTGTCATTGTCCAAATTTGAAACAGATTTTACTTAATCCCAAATAAATTTGTCCAATTTAGTCGACCATCACTGTTAACAAAATTGCTGTATTTGAATAACTTAAGTTTGAAATGGAATTTGAGTGGTTAAGTTTCTGATAGATTTCATCAAACACCATTTGGACATATAAAATCCCAACACGAACTAAGGTCTAAAGAAACAGTATAAATATCACAGAACAAAAAGTATAGCAAAAAATGAAGTCAAAAGAAAGTAGAGCAAAAAATAATTAATAAAACTAACGAGAACCAGACGTATATACAATACAAGAAATTAGACTTTAGCTGTGAGATTTAAGTTGTAGCTAAAAATATTACCACTTAAAATATATTTTTAATGGTAAAATACTATTGTCATCACTGAAAGTATAAAATTAGATCTGATCGGTGACAATTTCAATAGTGGAGCTAAAATGTACGATTAATTTGTCACTAATTCCTTGACACCAAATTTTTACACTCGTAGAGTAAGATATTGTTGTCGCCACTTAACTGTTTTTATTGAAATATATTTAATGACGATAATTAATTTGGCCGGTGTACACTTTCAAAGGCTTTAATTTTTTTAGCCACAATTTTTCTACCACCGTATGTTATGCTTGTAGTGACAACAAGAACTTGTCACTATTAACTCTTAATAACACTTTGTGAATTTAAAAAAAAAAAAAAAAACTCATAATCGATATCTATACTCCTCTTAAAAGTACATATCTTGGAAAAAAATTTATTTTTCTCTTTTACCCTCCAGTACTTCATATCTATCATTATTTATGCAATTGTCGCTCCATCTTGCATATCATTTCATATCTTATATGATTATAACAGGAACCACATAATAGAAAGAGTCAAATGTTTTAAAGTAAATTTAAAGCCAAAAGATAATGGTATTAAGTTCATTCTTTAGTCTTAGAAGAAGCCAGAAAATCAGTTAAGGGAGCACAGCAATTGTAGAACTATTGGAGTTCCGTAACGGAAGAACATGAAGAAGCTGCATGGCAGGACAATTTGAACCAACTTAAATAAAGAGGCAGGTTTGAGGACGTTATAGTATTTTTTTTTTCAAGCTTTTCAAGTCATTCAGTTTTTCTTTTTTCTGCTCATTTGCTTTCTTTAGCTTGACATACCTATCCGATGTCCAAATTATTGTGGTTGCAAGCATAGTTTGCATGAAGAGCTATGTAAGTAATGTGGTGCCAGTATTCTGCTGGCTCCTCATGCTTCTGAAACACTACACCTTCCCATCAGGGCCGGCCCAATCAAAACTGGGCTTATGCGAAAGTATTAAAAGGGGGCTTATCAAAATTTATCAAAAAAAAATATATTGTATGATTAAAATTTTATTTAAAATTTATTTTTTCATTTTTTGTGATGCAAAATTAGTAATCAAATTTTTATATTTGAGTTTTACTAATATATTTTTTCAATGGATAACATGACTAATCCATTTAATATTTCTTGTACTATAGTTCATCATAAGTAAAATTTTATGAGTTTTAATTTTAAAAAAACTTAACATATTTCAAACTAAAAATTCTTATGAATAAAATATATTTTAAAGTAACAAATAAGTATACTAAGAGAACAATCTAATATTTTATAAAAGTCAATTAGAATTAAACACAATATCACTTGATAAATAAAAATTGTATAAACTTTGAATAGACGATTTGCTCGCCTCCCAAATCATCTACTATTTCAAACTTTCCCAATAAAAAAGAATAATTGCATTAAATTAATCCTATCAATAAAAATATTAAAAAATTAAATTACTAATTCAACAAATATGTACTTTTTCAATTTAATCTAGGTTGCAAGAGAGAGAGAGATATGTAATTATGCTATATGAACTTTTTTACTTTTTTTTTGGGGGGGGAAGGGGGGCGAGAGAGAGAGTAAACTTTTAGGCTTTAATTGTGAAAAATTAATTTTTGTTTTTTTAGAACTTTCAACTCTTTTAGCCGTTGGAAAAAGTGAGAGAGAGATGTGATTTGGGCTTTTATTTTAGTCTAGGCCTTGTAAGAAATTTAAATTGTATATGTTATAAAGTTTGGTTTGGTTTAGTTTCATAGGTTTTTTTTTTCTTTTAAATAACTCTTAACGAGAATAATTTAAAATTTTATATAATAAAATACAATACAATTTAAATTTCAAAAGATAAACAAAATGATTTTTGTTTTCCGCAGTTCAAATCATTTTAAATTTTATTTTAAAATTAATTCGACGGCTAATATTAACTCTCCAAATTAAAAGGGAAAATAGCTCTTTAAAAGTTTGTTTGGGGTGACTTTTCAAAAATATTTCTAATAGACACTTAAAAAAAAAGTATTTCGAACCACCCCACCACCATCCCCACTATCACCATCACCACCACTACCACTGCCACCGTCGGCCCACTACCACCTCTGCCATAACCATCACCACCCCTAACGCCCCCACTACCATCGTCGCCACCCTACCACCATCTCTACCACAATAACAACTATACCACCACCACCACCACCGTTGTTGCCACCCCCCATCGCCCTACTACTTCTATCACCACAGCCATCGCCACCCCCATCACCACCTCTACCAAATCCACTACCACTATTTCCCATTGTAGCCATCACCCTATCACCACCACTTCTGTCCAACCTCTACCACCATCACCACTACCACTACTGTCGCCATCTTACCACCATCTCTCCCAAAACCACCACCATTCCCTGCCACCGTCCCACCGCCCCATAACTGTTGTCGCCACCCATCAACATCACCACTACCACCCTCATTGCAATCACCTTGGCACCAGTTCCACCCCCCACAACAAATTGTTATCACCGTCGCCAATTGCCACTATCCACTATTATCATTATCTCATTCTTATTATTTATTACCACTATTATCATTATTTCACCGCCACCCATCACCACAACCTACCACCATTGCCACCCACCACCACCGCCATCACCTATGACTTCTACTACCACCATCGTCATCCAAAATTCACAACCACCATCATTGTTGTCATTCACGGCTGCTACCACCACCACGGTCGTCGCTGTCCACTATAACCATCACTATCTCTTACCACCACCACCGCCCACTATCACTTCCACTGCTAACCCCATTACAACTGGTGCTCAAATTCTTTTCTCTCTCCTATATGTTTGTGATTTAATTTTGAGTGTAAATACAAATATGTTATAATTAACAATTTTTTTATTACTCAGTGCCTTTAGGCACAGATAGTAACTAGTATTATTCGAAGTTGAGATTTATTTAAATTTTACTTTAAAGTTAATCTGACGCTCAATATTAAAATCTCAAATTAATAGAAAAAATAGGCTTTTAAGGGTGTGTTTGAAATGACTTTTTAAGAGTGCTTCTAGGAATTATTTTTCACAAATACTTTAAAAAAAAGTTGTGTTGGAACTGCCCCCCCACTACCTTTACTTCCACCACCCCTACCAATCCACCACCATCACCACGACCACGACAACCCCCCACCCCACCACCACTGCCACTACCACTATTGTCATCCTACCACACCCAAACACCACCATTGCTGCCACCAACCTACCACCACCATCACCATCGTCATCACCACGTCCACCACTGCCCCACCACCACCTCCACCATCGTCCCATCACCACTACCACTACCGCCCCACCACCATCACTATCACTACCACCCACCGACCCACCACCACTTCCACCTCCATCGCTCTACCACCCCAGCACCACCTCCACCTCCACTACTCCACCACCCCACCACCACCATCTCCACTACCACCGCTGTCGCACCCTACCATTATCACCACTATTGTCACACCTTACCACCACCGCCTTTATCCCATCATCACCCCTACCCCCACCCCACGACCATCACAATTACCACCACCACCGCCACCGCCACCGCCACCACCACCACCACCACTACCCTACCTCACTCCCACCCCACCCTCATTGTCCTACTGCCACCACCACCACCACCACCATCGCCACCCACCATTGATTGTTACCATCGTCGTCCACTACCACCACCCATTACTATCACCATCGTCATTTTATTCTTATATTTATTACCATTAATATCATTATCCCACTACCATTGTCGCCTACCATCAGCACCACCACCCTTGTTGCCCACCGTCACCCATTACCACAACCTACCACCACCCGTCGTCACCCACCATCGCCACCAGCCATTGTCACCCACCCCTACACACCTACCACCACTCGTTATCGCCCACCACTGTCACCTACCCCCTCACTCACCACAACTGTCATTTGCCACCATCCATCACACTGTCGCCTTGAAGCACTCATCGTCGCTCACTACCACCATTGTCACCGCCCACCACTACCACTGTCATCGAACCATCACCATCACCACCACCAACGTCACCCACGGCTCCCACTGCCACCATCGTCACCTAAAACCCACCACCACCATCATCGTTGCCACCCCCACCCACGGCTATCACCACCAACATGGTCGTCGCCAATTACCACAACTATCAACGTCTCTCACCATAACTACTGTCGCCCACCACCACTACCACCATTTGCCCACACTACAATCGGTACTTAAATTTTTTTATCTCTCTCTATTTGTGATTTGATTTTGAGTGATTACAAATATGTTTATTGTTAACCATTTTTTTATTACTTGGTTCCGTTAGGCACAAAAAACAACTAGTAATTCAATCAAAAAAGAAGGATCATTGTCAATCTTGAAAATCTAATTTTCAATATCAACATGTGTGCATCACCAACATATAAACCAGGTCTCTTTGCCCCTTTTATCTTATTCCCTATTTTGAAATTCGATGCCTAAACCTTCTATTTCTCTTTCTCTCTCTCATTGGCTTTCACACACACAGACCTATGATCATCACAAACAAATGAACTAACTAGGAATGATCAATCAAGGCACCATCATACATGTGTCTTAAATTTAATCATGCATCAATCATAAACATAGTTATATATGGCAACTTTATGCTTTGGAGTCATTCATCTCTGTAATTGTTAACCTGATCGGTACTTCTTTTTGTCCTTGAGTATTTGATTTCTTTTGTTTTAGTAATTGTTTTTCGTATTTTGGTACTAGGATCGATTGATTCTAGTTTTGGTAGGTATTTCTATATGATTGTTTGATACTTTTGCCTTGGGTTTTTTTCGATTTTCTTTTCGAATTAGTGGTAACAGTTTTGAATTTACTTCGATGAAAATTTTCAACTAATTGTTGCTCAGATTTCTCTCCTATTCATTATTTGTTACTTTTGAGTAGGAATTTCTAGCTGAACTATTTTCTCTTGGAAAGATTCACTCCATAAACAAATGGAGCGAAAAAAAGCCGTATTAGTTATTTCACTATGTGAAAAGACAATGTCGTTGGCCCCAAAAGACTATTTGTGTGACACCCCTAAAATCGAGGGTCCTTTATTAATCGTTAATCACCATCAACCTACAGAAGTACCTGTGAATGTCGCACAATCTAACATCACGACAACAACATCCCCTTAACCGGGATCATAACCCACACGAATAACCTTTTTTACATTTTATCCTTGACCAATCCGTGGTCCCATATACATCAGTTGATGGTCATTAACCCCTTATAACTTCTTTGTGCACAAGGAATCGATGCCCGAAGGCTTAGCAAAACATTTCAAAAATTTGAAGTTTGGAGAAAAACCTACCAGTAGAAGAAGCCCATGTTCTACTAGTAGAAAAGCCTTCTGAAATTCTTCTACCGATAGGAAAAGTGACGTTCTACCGTTAGGAGAA